>JASTWP010000455.1:0-149236 GCA_030770255.1 Temnothorax ravouxi
GTACGATATCGAGTACGGAAAGGTCGTCGAGGAGCGAGATGTAACCTTTAATGAGAGTCTAAAAGGTAGTTATAAATAAATAATCGCGTAATAAAAGATAATTATGAAGGTTGGGATATCGAATAAGACTTTGTAAATAATATTAACGCGGTTGATAATAATGACGTAGAGGAAGATACAGACTTCGACGAACAAAACGCGGACGGCGACGAAAATATTACAGAGGAGCCTGATGTAATAAAACAGATGAGGAGTGTTTCTTTGTACTCGGTATGTACATATGTCGATGATTTTACTACCCTTGACAATAACAGTAAGACCTGCGATAGAATAATAAGTTCACTTCAGAAAAGTTTTTATGTTAATGAGACAACTTCATCAAAAATGTTTCTCGGAATACAAGTAGAAAGCGATGACGTAGGGATACACTTAAACCAAAGAGAATATATTAAGAATTTATTAGGTAAACATGGAATGCTAGAATGTAAGCCTGTAAATACGCCAATTGTACAGGGAGAAGATAGGATATCCGATGAGTTAAAAGAAGAATGTGATTAAACTCATGAATAAAGAATGAATCAAAAAACTATTATATTTCGCTAACCGAACAAGGCCAGATATAGCTTATGTAACGTCTTACCTATCACAATACAACCATTGTCCTGAAAAACGACATTATACTATAGGTAAAAAAGTTTTGCGTTACTTGAGTGGAACTATAGATACACGATTATCATATGATAAAGAGTTCGGAACACTGACAGCGTATTCGGATGCAAGCTGGGGTAACGGTGAAAAAGGAAAGTCTTTTTCAGGAGGAGCTATTTTCATAGGTTATTCGCTTATATCGTGGCGATGTAACAAACAGCAAACCGTAGGAAACTTTACATGCGAAGTATAGAATTGTGCGCAATAGCTGAAGTAGTTAAGAACACGATGTGGATACGGAATATACTAAAGAATTGAAATGTGAGGAATACCTCAGTACGGCGATTAATGTACATAGCGATAACCAAGCTGGGATTCAATGGTTAAATAATGCCAGTTCATCTAAGAGAACTCGACACGTTAACTTAAAATACCACTTTGTACGCGATGAAATAGAGAGAGGCGATTTTAAGGTATTATACCTAAACACAGACAAGATGAATGCCGATTGCTTTACGAAAGCAGTGTCTATTATATAATATTAATTAATGCGTTAAACATGTAAGATCGATTTGTAGGAGGAGAATGTAAGGTAGTCCGTATGATGACAAACCGATCTAGGTACAATTATTTCTATGTTTATATTGGTCATGCGAGAGGTAACACGAAGTTTAGTTATACGGCATTGGTACTCATGTAAGGCGCCTGGCTCCGTCACGTTAAATAGAAGAGACTCGTCTTGGGTACCGCACGCCACCGCACGCGTCAAAAATCTCTCAGTCGCATACTTCACCATTTATACCTTTGTTTTACGTTTGTCATTAAACTATAATTAATAGTAGCCGCAAGTTTATTTCGACCTCCAACAAGACGTCATCCTGCTACCGGAGATATTATTAAAATATATAAATACTTTATATATATATATATGTTACGCCCATCAAACACCGAAAACGCTCAGTGAGCGAAAAAAACAGCCACAACGCGTTGTGGACGGTGCTGATTATCCACAACGCGTTGTGTGCGTTTTAGATACGTCCACGACGCGTTGTAGATGGTGCTGATCATCCACAACGCAATGTGTGCATTTGAGAAACGTCCACGACGTGTTCTGCATCCACGCATATTATACTTTCCACGCGAAACGAGAGGCCACATGGATTCATGACGCGCTTTACAAGCTCGTTTAAGTACATGCGTGGGCGGGGAGATTTTGCTCCTCTGCACTCCTCTCCCCATGCATGTACTTTATAATTTCGCTTTACAACTTAGCATGTACTTTAAGTTGTAAAGCGAGGTCCACGTTGCCTACCGGCGGGGTGGGTGCGGGAGGGGGGCCGAAAGCCCCCCTTGCCCCCCCCCCCCGTGTGTGTGTGTGGGTGTGTATGCATATAACATCTACAATTTAATATAGTCAGGATACTCAAGATAAATTAATAGATTTTATTAGTTTATTCTGACTATATTAAATTGTAGATGTATGCACACACACACACATACACACACGAAGGGGAATGCGAGGACCTTGCGGAGGCTTTCGCCCCCTCCTCCCCCGCACCCACCCCGCCTGTAGGCAGTGTTGACCTCGCTTTACAACTTAAAGTACATGCTAAGTTGTAAAGCGAAATTATAAAGCACATGCATGGAGGGGTGCGAGGGGGCTTACATGCGTGAGCGCACGTGAACAGGAAGGCTTTTCTCCCCTGCACCCCTCCATGCATGTACTTTATAATTTCGCTTTACAACTTAGCATGTACTTTATGTTGTAAAGCGAGGTCCACGCTGCCTACTGGCGGGGTGAGTGCGGGGAGGGGGAGACCGAAGACCCCCTTTGCACCCCCCGTGTGTGTGTGTGTGTGTGTATGCATATAACATCTACAATTTAATATAGTCAGGATAAACTAATAAAATCTATTAATTTATCTTGAGTATCCTGACTATATTAAATTGTAGATGTTATATGCATACACACACACACACACACACACACACACGGGGAGGTGCAAAGGGGGTCTTCGGCCTCCCCCTCCCCGCACCCACCCCGCCGGTAGGCAGCGTGGATCTCGCTTTACAACATAAAGTACATGCTAAGTTGTAAAGCAAAATTATAAAGTACATGCATGGGGAGGGGGGTGCAGAAGAGAAAAGTCTTAATTCCTGTTCACGTGCGCTCACGCATGTAAGCCCCCTTGCACTCCTCCATGCATGTCCATCCTGTCAACTTTAACGTTTAATATCTCGCTTTGCGGGGCAGAGCGACACTTTTTTCTGCCAGATTCTTTCGTTTCGTGCAAAAACGCGTCAAATGAGCATAATTACATCGATATTTGAGGTGAGGCCCCTAAACTAAATAATTACCCTAATTTTATATTATTCCTATAAATTCTCAAGCAAATTTGCTTTGTGAGCATATCAAATTATGCAGAACGCGTCGTGGACGTTTCTGAAATACACACATCGCGTTGTGGATGATCAGCACCGTCTACAACGCGTCGTGGACGTTTCTAAAACGCACACATCGCGTTGTGGATAATCAGCACCGTCCACAACGCGTTATGGCTGTTTTTTTCGCTCACTGAGCGATTTCGGTGTTTGAGCGTAACATATATATATATATATATATATATATATATATATATATATATAATACATACATACATATATATATATATATACTTTATAATATTTTAATATATAAATACTTTATGTGTGTACTGTTAGAGACGCGAAGTAACTATAATATTATCGAGCCGGTAACGCGATATATATCGACGCGTATTCTTGAGCTCTTGACTCTTGACGCCTGTAACCTTGTCACGTAGTCAGTCTCGAATGAGTCGCCACACGAGATACATACTGTTCGAGCGTCGCAAATTTTGTAATCTAATAGGAATAAACTGTTTAGTTGCATACGTAAACCCACTGCGTCAGTTATATTTCCCTATATCATGTACGTTATATATATTAATAATTTATTAAATATGTTTATTTTTTTGTATTTAAACCTATATTTCATAGAATTGCAACAATTATTGCGTCGGTATCTCTAAAAAGATAAATCTTATTGCAAGGAATGTTTATTCACAAACTTTATCAATATATATCTATATAAGATTGCTGTTTTAGTTAACACTTTTACTTAACGATAGTTTAAATCATTTCCTGATGCGTCACACATTAAAATCGCAAAAGTAAAACCTTATAAAATATTAAAGCGTGTCCTTACATTATTGACAATATAAATGCCACGGCCGCGCGAACTGGCTTTAGGCTTGACGATCCATGGCCCTCTATATCTGAAATGCGCCGAAATCAATTCTCTGGCTTCGGTAGGCAGTAGAAATGTCTGAGGTATAAAATCGAGATTTCGAAGGCCCTTACTCCTCTGCATAGCTTCGATATTTTTGTAGAGGCGGTCCTTACGGGTAATTTCGTAAGACCTAAAGAATAAGATTTTTAAGAAGGATTGAGTCATCCGTTTAGATTTTTTATTGTTTTATAAAAATTTAAATAAGTATTTCCAAATTGTTCCAGGATTTTGTTTTTCGTTGTCACTAATCTAGTGACTTTTTATACCTGTGAAGTATCATCTACAATTACAGAAACTGTATCTCAATAATGCACATCTTACCTAGGAAAATGGTTTATTTTTTGATAAGGCATCAAATTTCGTAAAATATCCGGCTTCGGGTGACTTCCCATCCACAGTACATTAAAATCTGTCTCATTCATAGGTACCTAAAAAGCAAAGTTACAGCTTTTTTTATTTACAAATAAGATAAAATGAAGAAATGTTTCTACTAATAGTTTCTCAATGTCGGGAACTGATCTCAAAAGTAAAGTAAACAAAATTAATTGTTCCGTTTTATTTTCTCTATTAGGATCATATTAATATACTTTAAAAGTATTAAGTTTTAAAAAAAGTGTATTGTAAAATTCTTTTTTAACATAGCGTATAAATGTTTTCGCATTTTAACTTTTCAAGATAACGTGAAAGACATCAAAGTAATAATCAGAATGCAACAGAAGAATAATAAAATAAAAGAATGTGTTATCATCCCAGTAAAAAATTTGTTATGTACAAATATGTATAAAATATATATAAATGTATACAAAATATGTTTATATGTTTTTTCTATCTTGTACAATTTCTGTTCGTATATATAGAAAAAAATAATAAAAAACCTAATTGTGTGTGTGAAGCTAGCGTCTCATTTTGCGGAAAATCACTTTTTGAGAGTTCTGACTTCCTTTTCAATAGTTCTAGAGTTCCTGATAGTTTAAACAAATAGTTCTGGCCTTTAAAGCCAAAAAACGCGCAAGTACAAACTGAGACGCTAGGTTCACGCAGCGTCTCACTTTGTCCTACACAAGTTCCACCACTGTATCTCATCAGATTTTGCGAGATCTATAGTTCTATAACAGTTCTATAAAGAGTTCTGCCATATAAAAGCAAAAAAATTAATTATAAGGTAGTAAAAAAAATTTCAATACCGAGTTGAGACGCCAGTTGAAATCTCGGATTTCCGGTTTATGTAAAATATTTTTCGAGAAGTTCTGAACATATAGAAGCATTTTCTAAACAGTTCCCGGCACTAGCAATGTTGTATAATTTTAAAAAAATTAATAACGCTCGAAAGTCAGGAATTTATCAAGAATAGGGTGAGACGCTGGCCGTATTTCGACAGCTCTGCGGGTTTTATTATAATTTTCGTGTAGTTCTGAACGTGTTCTAACGTTTTCTAAAGAGTTCTGGCGATAAGCATTATTTAATCATTTTTTAAATAATTTTTATCGCCCGAGAAAGACGCATTTACGGGTATATGGGTGAGACGCTGTAGGAAATCTCGGAGTTCTGGCTTATATAAAATATTTTTCGTATAGTTCTAAGTGTATTGAAGCAATTTCTAAAGAGTTCCGGGCATTAGCAATATTGTATAATTTTTAAATAAATTAATAACGCTCGAAAATCGGGAATTTATCGAGAATAGGGTGAGACGCTGGCCGTATTTCGACAGTTCTGCGGATTTTATTATAATTTTCGTGTAGTTCTGAACGTGTTCTAACGTTTTCTAAAGAGTTCTGGCGATAAGCATTACTTAATCATTTTTTAAATAATTTTTATCGCCCGAGAAAGACGCATTTACGGGTATATAGGTGAGACGCTGTAGGAAATCTCGGAGTTCTGGCTTATATAAAATATTTTTCGTATAGTTCTAAGTGTATTGAAGCAATTTCTAAAGAGTTGCGGGCATGGCAATGTTGTATAAGGTTTAAATAAATTAATAACGCTCGAAAATCGGGAATTTATCGAGAATAGGGTGAGACGCTGGCCGTATTTTGACAGTTCTGCGGATTTTATTATAAATTTCGTGTAGTTCTGAACGTGTTCTAACGTTTTCTAAAGAGTTCTGGCGATAAGCATTATTTAATCATTTTTTAAATAATTTTTATCGCCCGAGAAAGACGCATTTACGGGTATATGGGTGAGACGCTGTAGGAAATCTCGGAGTTCTGGCTTATATAAAAAATTTTTCATATAGTTCTAAGTGTATTGAAGCAATTTCTAAAGAGTTCCGGGCATGGCAATGTTGTATAAGGTTTAAATAAATTAATAACGCTCGAAAATCGGGAATTTATCGAGAATAGGGTGAGACGCTGGCCGTATTTCGACAGTTCTGCGGGTTTTATTATAATTTTCATGTAGTTCTGAACGTGTTCTAACGTTTTCTAAAGAGTTCTGGCGATAAGCATTATTTAATCATTTTTTAAATAATTTTTATCGCCCGAGAAAGACGCATTTACGGGTATATGGGTGAGACGCAGTAGGAAATCTCGGAGTTCTGGCTTATATAAAATATTTTTCGTATAGTTCTAAGTGTATTGAAGCAATTTCTAAAGAGTTCCGGGCATTAGCAATATTGTATAATTTTTAAATAAATTAATAACGCTCGAAAATCGGGAATTTATCGAGAATAGGGTGAGACGCTGGCCGTATTTCGACAGTTCTGCGGATTTTATTATAATTTTCGTGTAGTTCTGAACGTGTTCTAACGTTTTCTAAAGAGTTCTGGCGATAAGCATTATTTAATCATTTTTTAAATAATTTTTATCGCCCGAGAAAGACGCATTTACGGGTATATGGGTGAGACGCAGTAGGAAATCTCGGAGTTCTGGCTTATATAAAATATTTTTCGTATAGTTCTAAGTGTATTGAAGCAATTTCTAAAGAGTTCCGGGCATTAGCAATATTGTATAATTTTTAAATAAATTAATAACGCTCGAAAATCGGGAATTTATCGAGAATAGGGTGAGACGCTGACCGTATTTCGACAGTTCTGCGGATTTTATTATAATTTTCGTGTAGTTCTGAACGTGTTCTAACGTTTTCTAAAGAGTTCTGGCGATAAGCATTACTTAATCATTTTTTAAATAATTTTTATCGCCCGAGAAAGACGCATTTACGGGTATATGGGTGAGACGCTGTAGGAAATCTCGGAGTTCTGGCTTATATAAAATATTTTTCGTATAGTTCTAAGTGTATTGAAGCAATTTCTAAAGAGTTGCGGGCATGGCAATGTTGTATAAGGTTTAAATAAATTAATAACGCTCGAAAATCGGGAATTTATCGAGAATAGGGTGAGACGCTGGCCGTATTTCGACAGTTCTGCGGATTTTATTATAAATTTCGTGTAGTTCTGAACGTGTTTTAACGTTTTCTAAAGAGTTCTGGCGATAAGCATTATTTAATCATTTTTTAAATAATTTTTATCGCCCGAGAAAGACGCATTTACGGGTATATGGGTGAGACGCTGTAGGAAATCTCGGAGTTCTGGCTTATATAAAATATTTTTCGTATAGTTTTAAGTGTATTGAAGCAATTTCTAAAGAGTTCCGGGCATTGGCAATGTTGTATAAGTTTTAAATAAATTAATAACGCTCGAAAATCGGGAATTTATCGAGAATAGGGTGAGACGCTGGCCGTATTTCGACAGTTCTGCGGATTTTATTATAATTTTTGTGTAGTTCTGAACGTGTTCTAACGTTTTCTAAAGAGTTCTGGCGATAAGCATTATTTAATCATTTTTTAAATAATTTTTATCGCCCGAGAAAGACGCATTTACGAGTATATGGGTGAGACGCTGTAGGAAATCTCGGAGTTCTGGCTTATATAAAATATTTTTCGTATAGTTCTAAGTGTATTGAAGCAATTTCTAAAGAGTTCCGGGCATGGCAATGTTGTATAAGGTTTAAATAAATTAATAACGCTCGAAAATCGGGAATTTATCGAGAATAGGGTGAGACGCTGGCCGTATTTCGACAGTTCTGCGGGTTTTATTATAATTTTCGAGTAGTTCTGAACGTGTTCTAACGTTTTCTAAAGAGTTCTGGCGATAAGGTTTATTTAAAAATTTTTAAATAATTTTTATCGCCCGAGAAAGACGCATTTACGGGTATACGGGTGAGACGCTGTAGGAAATCTCGGAGTTCTGGCTTATATAAAATATTTTTCGTATAGTTCTAAGTGTATTGAAGCAATTTCTAAAGAGTTCCGGGCATTAGCAATGTTGTATAATTTTTAAATAAATTAATAACGCTCAAAAATCGGGAATTTATCGAGAATAGGGTAAGACGCTGGCCGTATTTCGACAGTTCTGCGGATTTTATTATAAATTTCGTGTAGTTCTGAACGTGTTTTAACGTTTTCTAAAGAGTTCTGGCGATAAGCATTATTTAATCATTTTTTAAATAAATTTTATCGCCCGAGAAAAACGCATTTAAGAGTATATGGGTGAGACGCTGTAGGAAATCTCGGAGTTCTGGCTTATATAAAATGTTTTTCGTATAGTTCTAAGTGTATTGAAGCAATTTCTAAAGAGTTCCGGGCATTGGCAATGTTGTATAAGTTTTAAATAAATTAATAACGCTCGAAAATTGGGAATTTATCGAGAATAGGGTGAGACGCTGGCCGTATTTCGACAGTTCTGCGGGTTTTATTATAATTTTCGAGTAGTTCTGAACGTGTTCTAACGTTTTCTAAAGAGTTCTGGCGATAAGGTTTATTTAAAAATTTTTAAATAATTTTTATCGCCCGAGAAAGACGCATTTACGGGTATACGGGTGAGACGCTGTAGGAAATCTCGGAGTTCTGGCTTATATAAAATATTTTTCGTATAGTTCTAAGTGGTATGAAGCAATTTCTAAAGAGTTCCGGGCATTAGCAATGTTGTATAATTTTTAAATAAATTAATAACGCTCAAAAATCGGGAATTTATCGAGAATAGGGTAAGACGCTGGCCGTATTTCGACAGTTCTGCGGATTTTATTATAAATTTCGTGTAGTTCTGAACGTGTTTTAACGTTTTCTAAAGAGTTCTGGCGATAAGCATTATTTAATCATTTTTTAAATAATTTTTATCGCCCGAGAATGATTAAATAATGCTTATCGCCAGAACTCTTTAGAAAACGTTAGAACACGTTCAGAACTACACAAAAATTATAATAAAACCCGCAGAACTGTCGAAATACGGACAGCGTCTCACCCTATTCTCGATAAATTCCCGATTTTCGAGCGTTATTAATTTATTTAAGCCTTATACAACATTGCCATGCCCGGAACTCTTTAGAAATTGCTTCAATACACTTAGAACTATACAAAAAATATTTTATATAAGCCAGAACTCCGAGATTTCCTACAGCGTCTCACCCATATACCCGTAAATGCGTCTTTCTCGGGCGATAAAAATTATTTAAAAATTATTAAATAATGCTTATCGCCAGAACTCTTTAGAAAACGTTAGAACACGTTCAGAACTACACGAAAATTATAATAAAACCCGCAGAGCTGTCGAAATACGGCCAGCGTCTCACCCTATTCTTGATAAATTCCTGACTTTCGAGCGTTATTAATTTTTTTAAAATTATACAACATTGCTAGTGCCGGGAACTGTTTAGAAAATGCTTCTATATGTTCAGAACTTCTCGAAAAATATTTTACATAAACCGGAAATCCGAGATTTCAACTGGCGTTTCAACTCGGTATTGAAATTTTTTTTACTATCTTATAATTAATTTTTTTGCTTTTATATGGCAGAACTCTTTATAGAACTGTTATAGAACTATAGATCTCGCAAAATCTGATGAGATACAGTGGTGGAACTTGTGTAGGACAAAGTGAGACGCTGCGTGAACCTAGCGTCTCAGTTTGTACTTGCGCGTTTTTTGGCTTTAAAGGCCAGAACTATTTGTTTAAACTATCAGGAACTCTAGAACTATTGAAAAGGAAGTCATAACTCTCAATAATTTGTGAGTTTCCGCAAAATGAGACGCTAGCTTCACACACACAAACGGTTCTAGGAGGTTGTGAGCTACATCGGTAGGAAAAAAATACCACAGTTTGGAGCGATTCTGACGTGGTCCAAAAAACGGCCTTATTGACACCCCTCCTTTGTGATTTTCGAGATCGATTTTCTAGAGTAAATAGTCGGTAAGAAGTTACAAAAAAAATCGACTGCGAAGCTGATCATATAATTTGATATAAAATCCGAAATCGAAAGCTTTATCTAATACATGCCCTGACGAGACGACTACCTTAACTAATAAAAAGAAATAAAACTTTTTTGAAAAAATTTTTATATTGCGTTACTTTACTTCTGCTTCATTTAATATAATGCATTAGCAACAAAAAACTTGTAATCAAAATTAGCATCGGAATTATCAAAATCTGTGATTGTTACTTGTATTAATAAAATAATAGATTGTAATGATAATACTGCAATTAATTGAGTTATATTTAGTGTAGGTAACAAAATTAATATACAATAACCTGAAATAAACATTTCATTAAATTAATAGTACACTTTATTGTTTTAATGAAGCAAAGAATTAAAATTATTTAATGTATAATAAATATGTTAATTCAAATCACTAAGTTCTTTACTGTAGGTACTTACTTAAAATAACAACCCAGGTAGCACATACATATGTTTCAGAAATGTTTTATGAGTGTTTTTCCGAAACGTTTTATAACCGATTTCTAGAAATGTTTATTCTCATGAGTAAAAATGTCCACTCGAAAAACGTTTGATGGAACGTTTCTTTTCCGATAAAATAACGTTTAAAAAACTATTATAGAAACGTTTTGTTTTAATGATAAAGACATTTTAAATAAAGACATTTAAAATTCCTGCTTTTCACGTCTTTTGAACGTGTTTATGACGTCTTTGAGACATGCGTGAGAATGTACTAGAAGCTTTATGCATATACTATCTATGACGTCTATTCTTTTTCGAAGAAATTCTTGAACTGGTGCACATTCGTGAAATAAGTTAAAATGAAACAAAAATTATACTTGTCTCACTCTAACTTAATTACATTACTGATATGCACCAGTTCAGGAAGTTCTTCAAAACGGAACACACGTATAAATTTTCTTTCAATGGCCACGTTCAATAGAACGTTTATTTTGCAAATGTTGGAAGTTTCCTAAGCTCAGATTTGTCCGATGACAAATAGATTAAGACCGGTAGGACAAAATTAATTTAAGTAAATAAGTGGATATATGTGCATGAATAAAATGATTTATTTTGCGTAATATAAATTTAATAATTAGTGCAATATAAATGTAAAAAAAGGCTACTAATCTTATATATATAAATAAAACAAATTATAATTTTGAAAGGAAAAATTTAACAAATAGGTATTTTTGTTAACTGCAGAAACGTAAAAAATACATTTATTAAATCATGGTTTCAAAAACATTTTTGTTCAAACGTTTCTTAATGGTTCTTTACTGTTATGAAACTATATGTACATTAAAGTAATTAGCAATACATATATATGTTACAGTTAAAACCCGAAATCCGTCAAAATCCGAATTTACTGGTACATTCTAGTTTTAACTAAGCCCTTTCGGTAATTCGCGTTCTAACTGAAAGAATTTAGTTAAAACTAATAATGACCGAATGCTTTAGTACATTCGCGTTTTAACTGAAATAATTCAGTTAAAACTAGAATTAACTAACCGCTTTAGTAAATTCGCGTTTTAACTAAAATAATTTAGTTAAAACTAGAATTGACTGATTGCTCTTAGTGAATTCGCGTTCTAACGTGTCGCCGGCGCGCTTGTCAATTGTCTAATACGTGCAGTCGTGCAAGGCAGTACAGTTGTGGACGGTGCTGATCGTCCACAACGCGATGTGTGCATTTGAGGAAGGTCCACGACGCGTTGTGGACGGTGTTGATCATCCACAACGCGATGTGTGCATTTGAGAAACGTCCACAACACGTTCTGCATAACTTGCATGTACTGTAAATTATAAAGCGAGGTCTACGCTGCTTACTGACGGAGGAGGGTGCGGGAGGGGGGCCGAAAGCCCCCCCTTGCACCTCCCCCCCCCGCGCGCGCGCGCGTGTGTGTGTGTGTGTGTGCGCGTGAGTAACGCCCTTTAAAAGTATTTAAGTGTTTAAAGCGCGTCAACTAACCTACGTAAGTTAGTGATGCGCTTTAATTAAATACTTTTAAAGCGCGTCACTAACCTACATGGGTTTAATTCGTGTGTACCCTGCTTTAACGAAAATCACAACTCCTATAAAGCAGAATATACACACATGTGTGTGTGCTCATGATCGCTACACCACCTAAGAATGTAAGTGATAGAATTTAAATAACATATTGTCAGAAAAAGTTAGTAGATTTATTAATTCAGTATGATATTTTGGCAGCTACAATTAAGTGTAGTAAATGTAGCAATGATATTAATATCGATAAAGAGATATTAATGTACCGATGTAGAAAACGGTAATATGTAAAAAATGTACACAAGAAACGTGTGTTCAAGCAGTGCTGGTACTTGGTTCTTGATCTCTGGATGTCCCTGGTTGGTCCTCAGAGGTGAATGTCGGAGGATATATTTCGGCGATGACATCAAAGAAGTTTTCTATACGCTCCAAGCGGCTATAGGCGCGTTTGAAGAGATATTCGCTCAAATATCCAAGAACGTGATCCTCCCTAGTTCCATACCTTGAGATATTACTGCGAACTTCTCTCCAAACCCGCTCTATACTCTGCGTATGCGCGCCTGTAGATTTAAACAGATTAGATTAGAACAATATACAAATAAACGCAATAATAATATAATTAATGTGACAAATATCACTTGCCCGCAGAGTTCGAGGAGGTGATGAAGGAATTTAACTAAACTGCAACGTCGAACTTAATTTAGTTATAAAGAAAAAGAGCTTTATTACTCAAAGAAAATATACACGTGTCGTGACTTGAGCGAGTGAAAATAATCTGCTAGAACAGGAGTAGGTGGCTATCGGTAAAGGAAAGGAATGAGTATAGGTACAGCCACCTAGCGTTTGACGAGTGTCGACAAAACAGGCGGCGCCTGCTGTGCTTTCGTAACAATTAACTATGGCAAAAAGTTCTCACCAGTTTCAGGATCGACGAAATTGTATGAGTGGTTTACCGTCAGATGTTGGAAGCTTTCTGTTATATGTGTGTTGCTTTAATTGAAGTTCCCGCGCTTGCGATTCGGAAGATGCTAGAGCTTTTCATGTAAACGAGTATGCGCGAGCGACCGGGAAGATGAGGAGTGGGGGAATCATACGAGGGAGATCCTGTGGTTCCGCGCTCGAGAACGTACGCATGTATACCTAACCAAATATAGAAGTATCGAGCAATACGGTTATCAATTTATTCAGTTGTCCCGTGTATTCCTACAAACACAACAAATTGGCGACGAGGATGGGATAATTGGCTCCCGGAATACTGAGACGAGAAACGAGTTAACCGTCTAAGCGGACCACGTGCTACGGCCAGTAATCGGAATACGTTATACACGGATAATTATATAGCAAGTATGGCTGTGGCGACTACTGGGCAAGTACCCAATACATTTACAATTGAGCCATTCGATTCTACAAGTACCAATCTATCGCGATGGCTTCTGAGGCTCGAGGCAGCGTTTCGAATATTCTCGATCAAGGAGGAAGCGCGAGCGCCATATTTACTTCATTACGTCGGACCAACGTCCTTCGATGTCCTCTGTGACCGGCTAGCGCCGCAAAGTCCGTTCGAGACGAATTACGACACCTTGGTCACGATTTTGAAGGGTTTTTACGATCCACCACCGCTTGAAATAGCAGAAAATTTCAAGTTCCACCAGCGCAAGCAGAAGGAAGGCGAGTCGATACAGGAATTCCTGGCAGCCTTACAAAAACTGAGCTTACATTGTAAGTTCGGGGATTACCTCAGGACGGCCCTGAGAAATCAATTAGTCTTCGGATTGGCCAACAAAAGGATCCAAGCACGCCTACTGGAAGTACCGGACCTGACACTGGACAAAGCAACGCAGGTAGCCACAACCATGGAATTGTCGGAGAAAGGGGCACTGCAACTCCAAGGAGAAATGGAAGTAGGCCTGGTGCACACAGCGAAGCGAGTTACGCGTCGTTCGAATAATACAGATAAGTCTAATAAAGCGAACAATAATACAAACATACGTAAAGCGAATAATAAGCCTAATATAGGCAAGACAAAAAATTCATATACATGCTCTGCGAATAATTCAGTATCATGTTACAGATGCGGACAAAATCACTTAGCTTCTAAATGTTCGTTAAACAAAAATGTCAAATGTAACTCTTGTGGTAAGTGTGGTCATTTACAGAAGGTCTGTTTTCAGCGTAATCGTGAAACGAATGCAGTCACGGAAATATTACAGTTGGAACATGCGCAATTCCGAGAGAAAATATTTACAACGCTTCTAGTTAACGATAAGGAAGTCAAATTCGAAATTGACAGTGGTGCTGCAGTGTCATTGATGGCAGTAAGCTTAGCACGTAAGTTATTTCCAAATTCGTCCATCCATCCTACAGAATTAATTTTAGTTTCGTATTGCCGACAAAAAATTCAACTATTAGGGTATATGATTGTAAATGTACGGTGCGGTGATAGTTTGCGTAAACTGAATCTCTACATTACTAAAGAAAAGAGAAATACATTACTAGGACGTGAATGGCTAGCACAATTACGTGAAGGAAATAGCATTAAAAACTTTCTGAATCATATCAGTTCGGTAAA
Source organism: Temnothorax ravouxi (assembly GCA_030770255.1). Classification (NCBI taxonomy): domain Eukaryota; kingdom Metazoa; phylum Arthropoda; class Insecta; order Hymenoptera; family Formicidae; genus Temnothorax; species Temnothorax ravouxi. The sequence goes on from JASTWP010000455.1 coordinate 14,738, forward strand.
TACTGTAGAAATTGCAGATAGAAATCGGTTGAATGCTCTTCTACAGAAGTATAAATCAATTACGATCCCTACAATTTCAAAGATTCAAAATATACAATGTAGACTTACATTTAAGGAAAACGCGAAGCCAGTTTTTTGTAAAGCACGTCCGGTACCTTTTCGTTTACGCCCGCTAGTCGAACAAGAAATACGTAAATTAGAAGCAGAAGAAGTTCTTACTAAAATAGATACCTCAGAATGGGCTACACCTGTAGTTCCAGTACTTAAAAAGAACGGCCAGGTACGCCTCTGCGGAGATTATAGTGTTACATTAAACCCGCAGTTAATTGTTGACGATCATCCATTACCTACTCCAAACGAACTGTTTGCGTCAATGGCCGGAGGTGTAATTTTTTCGAAAATAGATTTGTTGCAAGCCTACCTACAAATGGAAGTCCGACCCGAAGATCAAGTTTTTCTTGTATTAAATACACATCTAGGTCTTTATCGTTGTAACCGCCTGATGTACGGGATGGCTTCAGCTCCAGCAATCTGGCAACGAACTATTGAGTCGATATTAAAAGGCATAGAAGGCATAGAAGTATTTTTAGACGACATACGTGTCTCAGGTAAAAATATTGAGGATCATTTACAAAAACTTGAAATGATTTTCAAACGGTTGCAAGAATACAATATTAGAATCAATCCGGATAAAAGTGAATTTCTCACAGATCGAATTAATTATTGCGGCTATGTAATTGACAAAGACGGATTACATAAATCGCAAGATAAAATAGAAGCTATAAGCGAGATGCAAAGACCACGAAACGTAACCGAAGTGCGTAGTTTCATCGGAATGATAAATTACTATGGTCGTTTCATCCCGAACCTCAGTTCAATTTTATATCCTTTAAATAATTTATTACATAAAAATACCGTGTTTCATTGGTCTAAGGATTGCGAAAAAAGTTTTCAAGCAGCAAAGAAAGCATTCACAAGCCCGAAATGCTTAGCTCACTTTGACCCTACGTTACCACTTTCATTAGCCACAGATGCAAGTTCATACGGGGTAGGAGCGGTATTATCGCATATTTATCCAGATGGAACCGAACGAGCTATACAATACGCGTCACAAACGCTTTCTGATACACAGAAATCATACTCACAGATAGATAAGGAAGCATACGCTATTATTTTCGGTATTAAGAAATTTTACCAGTATTTACACGGCGGGCATTTTACATTAATTACGGATCATCGTCCTTTATCTCAAATATTTGCTCCGCACAGAAGTCTTCCTGTTTTCAGTGCTATGAGAATGCAACATTATGCATTGTTCTTACAAGGGTTTAATTACTCAATTAAATATCGCAAATCTGAATTACATGCTAACGCGGATTGCCTATCACGTCTTCCTATTAAGGTTAATAGTACGAAGTACGATGTTGTTGATATATTTCAATTAAATACTATCGAAACCTTACCTATTACAATTACAGAATTAAGAACAGCTACGGCAAAAGACGCGAAACTTTCAAAACTATACGAATCATTAGCATCTGGAAAGAAAGTAGGAAAATACAATAATACACAAATAGATTTACAAGAATTTACATTACAGAACGGAATAATCCTTAGAGGTCATAGAGCGGTCGTTCCTCAGTCACTACGTGACAAGATATTACAGGAATTACATTTAGGACACTTCGGCGTCGTGAGGATGAAGAATTTAGCCAGAGGTTACGTTTGGTGGTCAGGCATCGACCAAGATATCGAATCGTTAGCGAGGAATTGTAAAGACTGCAATACATTTAGAAACAACCCTACAAAAGTAGAAGCACATGTGTGGGAACCCCCTACAACTGCCTTCGAAAGAGTACATGTAGACTTCGCAGGTCCATTCTTAGGACATTACTTTTTTATTCTAGTAGACGCATACACTAAATGGCCCGAAATACATATTGTTAAGAACATTACTACAAAAACCACGATAGATTTATGCAGGAAAATCTTTGCTACTTTTGGGATTCCAAAATATTTTGTATCAGATAATGCAAAAACTTTTACTTCTACTAAATTTACTACATTCCTTAAAGTAAATGGAATTACGCAAAAACTCACGGCACCGTACAACCCATCAACAAATGGGCAAGCGGAAAGATATGTACAAATTCTAAAAAACTCTTTACGTCGTATGCGAGGCAACTCAATTAATGTACACATTCTACTGCAGCAAATACTCATACAATATAGAAATACAAGTCATTCTGTAACGGGAAAGTCGCCAGCGGAATTAATGTTCGCAAGAAAATTACGTACACGCTTAAATTTACTATTACCTACAGAAAGTGAGCATACGCAAGTAGGAGGCAAAGAAGCGCCTATCGTTTTCGAAGTGGGGAGAAGAGTGAGTTGTAGAAATTACATAGGTAGCGATAAGTGGATATTCGGAAGAATTGTAGAGAGAATAGGAAAGTTACATTATAGGATTAAGTTAGATGATGGACGAACCTGGAAAAGACACATTAATCAAATGCGTGCAATAGGCGAGAAAACACCAACTAAACTAGCGGACAGTGTAATTTTTAATGATTTCACAGTTGACCATACTCCGTCTAGACTAGAGCAGAGATCGATACAGCAGGCACCACCAGAACCTGAACATTTACAACAAGAGTTACATCAACAAGCCGTGCTTGTTGACCCACCGAATGTACCCCAAGATAGAGCCATAGAGCCTATAGCGGAGACTCCACAACGAGCTGGAAGGCCACTAAGACCTCATAATTTACCGATGCGTTTTAAGGACTACGAAGTCCAACTAAAGTAAACAGAAACGAAACCAATCGGGCAAGCGTTGTATTATATTAACGTTCTTATTACTTTGTCACTTCATTCTTCATTATGCAGTTTTCTTTTTTTTGTCTCTCCTTGAATCCGAACAAATGTATTTCTTTTAGCAAGGAGAGTGTTATATGTGTGTTGCTTTAATTGAAGTTCCCGCGCTTGCGATTCGGAAGATGCTAGAGCTTTTCATGTAAACGAGTATGCGCGAGCGACCGGGAAGATGAGGAGTGGGGGAATCATACGAGGGAGATCCTGTGGTTCCGCGCTCGAGAACGTACGCATGTATACCTAACCAAATATAGAAGTATCGAGCAATACGGTTATCAATTTATTCAGTTGTCCCGTGTATTCCTACAAACACAACACTTTCATTGTTTAAACAATTATAGGACTTCCAACAATCTGACATGATGGTGGTGCCTGGCAATATCCACTCTTTGATACACGCCAGAAGTGTCTCTTCAGTTCGATCCTGTACTGGTACGATGAAAATCTTCTTTGTGCTTCGCTCATATCCTCCGAAAATCCATTGACCTTTTACGAGCCAACCACGATTGTATTTTCTATTTCCAATTTTTGCTTCATCGATTTCTACTGTGCATCCTGGGCCACCAAGTTTCTCACTATGTTTTTTAGCCCAGAACACACAGACCTGTAAAAAGAAATAATATTATTAATATTTTGTTTTATACATTGTGTGTGTGTGTGTGTGTGTGTGTGTGTGTGTGTGTGTGTATTTATGAAGATATGTTAAAATATAATTACCTCTCGGCAAAAATTAAACCAATCTACAATCATGGCCGACGACGACACGCCAATTTCAGCCAGAGTGTCATTTTGACGTGGATGTCGCAACATCAAAAAACATGCAACAATTTTGCATATTGTTGCCACGTCAAGATGACTTTTACCGAACCAAGTACCTGCTTTGGCACTTTTGTCAAAATCGCACTGCATCGAGACACGTTTCTTCCCAGGTAGCAAGCACTCGTCATTTTGACGTTAATTGACGTCAAAAGTCTGTCATTTTGACGTCTTCTGACGTCAATTGACGTCAAAATGACGAGTGCTTGCTACCTGGGTTGTGTATATCTTTTACATAGTACCGTTTTCTACATCGGTACATTAATGTCTCTTTATTGATATTAATATCACTCTGCCACATTTACTACACTTAATTGTAGCTGCCAAAACACCATGCTGGATTAAAAAATCTACTAACTTTTCTTGGGAATATGTTAGTAAACTCTAACAAGCCCAACATGGTTGCGTGGCGTCAAGCGTGCGATTACGTGTCGCGTGTCTAACAATAACATTGTTGTGCTTCATTTGTTTAAGTTCGCTAATTTCAAAATTCGTGCATTCAACTGCGGTGGCTACGGAGCATGCGCGTGCAGCCACTGAGCATGCGCATATGCCCCCGCGGGGCATGTTTATGTCGCTACCAGTCGCTACATGTCGTCGGTATGACAGGAATCATAACCTGATTCCTGTCAACTTTAACGTTTAATATCTCGCGTCGCGGGGCAGAGTGACACTTTTTCTGCCAGATTCGTTCGTTTCGTGCAAAAACGCGTCGAATAAGCCTAAGTTCATCAAAATCGGAGGTGAGGGGTGTAAACTGAATAATTACCAAAATGATTTATAAAACTTATCTGAGAAACAATCTTGATACATTCAAAAGAAAAAAAGAAGTCTCTGTTAATGTAAAAGTAATTTTGACTTAAATACCTAAATAAAACATTAAAATACTTAAATTAAACGTTTGAAACTATAACATTTTTCACTTTCTTTAGCTGTTACTAATGAAAATCTCTTCTGAATATGTTAACCCTCTTCTACATAACTGTCAAATGTCAAAATACCACTGTTCACGACAGCCACGAATTGAAGTGACTGGTATCAAAATCAAGATCGAGTTTCAAGACAACCAATCAGCATCGCGGAAAAGAGGCAACAATAAACTATCCATGCCTTTTTTAAAAAGGGACTAGTTAGAAAGGGATTAAATCGTGTAGGTTTAATTCCCGGGTAGGGAAGAGTTTTTAATGTTCCAAGATAGCTGTGTTTCAAGTCCGACAAATTTGCGGCGCGCAATCTATTAAGTCGAAATATATGTATACCTATGTATATGTACAGTGTGTACATTACAATTTGTTAATTCTTTACGGAAGTATAGAATATATGAACACCAACACCTTGTTACGGCTCCACGCTCCATCTTTCTTTGATTGATTTCTAATTGTTAAGTTCCTATAGATTTTAGTTTTTCGTGTTTAAATAAGCGCGCCTAGTGACAATTATATCCAATAAGGTTTGTCTAGGCGCAGCGGCGCTAACAATGACACGCGCGCCGCACGTTTCGTGATAGTATTTTTCCGGTTGGTATTCTTTTTTAGCGCGCGCCAAAGACTCCCGCCTATTACACTCGTTTTTTGGTAGCGTTCGTTAGAAGACATGCGAGCGTGACATTGTAATACTGATTCCAGTTATATTAAAGTAGTGTTCTTTATCATTCGGTTAATTCTGTTTTTCTCAACCTGCACACATCTAAGATAATACCCAACACTAATCTTATGAGCCTTTACTATTATATTTATATAACTGAGAAATATAACAATTTGTGTCAGTACTAAGGGAAGTAATTTGCTGATATATGTACTGTCCATGTCTGAGGACGAGCGTGGTCAGTAGACAGCGCACTGGTCTATTGAGCCGAAGTCTCGGGTTTGATCTAGTCCCGGTAGAGCTAGAAAAATTATATTCGCTTGTTCTTCTCTCGGAAGGTAATAACAAACCACCGAGAATATTCTTGCTATAAATACTTCTCTAAAAACATATATATAGCCGTTCAGAATCGGCGTTAAACTGTAGGTCCCACATACAATGTGTATAATCTACGTGCGCAACACATGTATATGAAGAGAAGTCACCACGGTCGGGCACGAGTAATAAGACTGAGGAAGAGGTACTGTCCATACACATATATCAGCAAATTACTTCCTTTAGCACTGACACAAACTTGTATATTTCTCAAACTTTTTTTGTTCATAATTTTTAAATAAACAATGACTGACGATTAAGTTATAAAGAAAAGTTATTCAGGGTCATGTTCTTGACAATATATGCCAAGGTCAAGATCATTAGAAGTGTCTCCCCTTATCTTTATTTTTGCTTTTACAAAAGACTGTTCAATATATTAATGATTCACTACTTTAAATGACTTTCCTTCGTCCGTACATATATTATTTCCAAATATATATTAGTCGTTTAGATAGGTTATTTATAGTCGTTTATATTGTTACGCTCCGTTCGCTATTTGTGTCGCGCGTACTCACGAACGCGTCCGCGTACTCCGGGGGTCGCAGAAATAACCACATTCGTTATTATAAAAGAACTCGGATTTATTCAAACTCAGAACGGAATACAAGAGAGTACTGGGGAAACCGGACCGAACGATTCGAGTCAGTAGATAAATCTGACAGGCGGTAATTAAATCAATAATTCTATGCGTCGCCGTTGTCAAGGGACGCGCTTCGGCTTGAAACTTCTGCGGAACGAAGCCAATTTCAGCCCACGAGAACGCGTCTCAGCACGGGCGAGCGGGCGCAACACTGCCCCCCCTCTTCAGATTGTCGTCCCGACAATCCGGAGGGGCAGTTTCCTGACTGGGCGAACTTTTCTGAACGATTCCAGGGTACCGGGACGGCCTCCTGCCCTACCCTGGGCTGCTGCCACAGGTTACCGGGCACCGTCCTCTCCTCGGTCCCAACCGTCCGAAAGTCCAGGACCACATGTCCTCTTCCTCATGGAACGAGTCCCCAATTGACATTTTCCGGAAGGAGATACTCTCTCCCCCCCTGCAGACTCCAGGGCGACCCTTCGTCAGTTCCCTCGCAAGAGATCTCGCTTCCCAACACAGGCCTCTTCCTCACAGCTCCCGAAGTCGTCGGAGATGTCGCTGCTTCTCTTCTAAATCTTCGGACAAGGGGGGGGAAGCTTACCGTGGACCCAACGTCTCGAAAGACTCTTCAAGTCCCTGCCTCGGCATTTGCCCTATGTCTCACGGAAAAACCACGGATCAAACAACCGTGAAAGAGGCAGTCTTCTAACTTCGAAACTTATCCTTCGCCGGTATTAGGTTCGGCAACAAGCCAGCTCCCAAGATGTTCAATTCGACGAGGAGTTACGACCGCTTCGGTTTCCGTAAATTTCTAAGAACAAAATAACACGCGCAGTAAACAATGCAACACAACAATCATAATTTCTACCGTAATCAACCTTCCCCGCAAATTATCACACCCAACCTAGTCCATGACATTTCTATCAGACTCTAATGTCTTTCGGAAAAAGAAGCCAACCTATCCGCATGCACAATTTTCTTCTTATGTCTCACAGATCTTTAAATACAATAGACCACATCATTCAACTTTTTCACAATTAAGAAAGTTCCTTCCCAATTGCTTTGCAATTTAGGGGCTTTACCTTTCATCTTTCGAGGATTATAAAACCAAACTTTCTCCCCTTCTTGAAAAAGAGTTTGCCTGGCCTTTCGATCATACCAAGACTTTGCTCGTGAAGACTTTATATCCATACGTTCCCTAACGTTGGAATGGATCCTATCCAATTTCTCTTTCAAGTTCCCAAAACCTTCAACTGACTGAGATTCTCCCCTCGGAGGACTTCCTAAAAGCAGATCTAACGGCAACCTAAGATCTCGGGCAAAACATAGCTCGGCGGGAGTTACTCCAGTAGTCTCGTGTTTAGAAGATCTGTAAGCCAATAAAAACATAGGGACCCAGCAATCCCAATCTTTCTGATTTTCAGAAATATACTTCGCTAAATAATTAACAATAGTCTGATGTTGCCGCTCGACTTGTCCATCCGATTGCGGATGCAGAGCAGTTGTTCTTGTTTTTCGAATTCCAAGCATCAATTCTGCGAAAAGTTTGGACTCAAAATTCTTTCCCTGATCCGTATGGACTTCCAAAGGGACCCCGTGTCTAGAAATGACTTGATTAACGAAGACTTCTGCTACTGTACTTGCCCTAATATTCCTGAGAGGAAAAACTTCTACCCATTTGGTGAAACAGTCAACAATGACGAGAAGATATCTATTTCCGGAAATAGTAATAGGGAGAGGGCCAAGTATGTCCATTTGTAATCTTTCGAATGGGGCCCCAACATTATAAATTTGTAATGGGGACTTTCCCTTCCCTAAAGGGCCTTTTTTAGACACGCAAACTTTGCAAGTTTTGCACCATTCCTCTACATCTTGTTTACAGGTAGCCCAATAAAACCGCTTTCGGATTTTTTCGAGAGTTTTATTGACTCCAAAGTGCCCTCCAGAAAAAGAATCATGCGCCTCTTCTAGAATCTGGTTAACACGGTTTCGAGGAACAATAAGCTGAAAAATACTTGACTTAAGATTCGGTGCTTCCCATCTCTTATAAAGAACCCCATCCTTTAAACTCAAAGCATCCCAATAAGACCAATATATTCGGGCGGAGACATTTTCAGCGGGTATTTCGAAACGAGACGGACGTATTCCCGTTTCCTTCCCGCGATAAATAAAAGCAATGCTAACGTCCTCTAATTGCTCCCTGCGCCAATCTTGAAGAGTTTCTCCTATGAGAATAATACGAGCGACTGATTTTCTTGATTCTTCCAACTGCCTTCTCTCCACTTTGACACAATATTCACAACCAAGTGATTCACATTGTCGTCTAGAAAGCCCATCGGCATTCTCGTGAATTAAGCCTTTGCGATGAATAATCTCAAACTCATATTGCTGGAGTCTCTCCAGCCAACGTGCCAATTGCCCTTCTAAGTCTTTAAAGGACATCAACCACCTAAGAGAAACATGATCCGCACGGATCAAGAACTTCCGCCCTAGAAGATAATGCCGGAAAAATTTAATAGAATCGACTATCGCCAAGAGTTCTCGACGAGTAACACAATAATTTTTCTCAGACTTACTAAGTACTCGACTGAAATAAGCAATGACTTTTTCTATTCCTTCTTGCTTTTGTGAAAGGACTGCGCCAATTCCAATATTCGAAGCGTCAGTGTCTAAAATAAATTCTCCCTCCTCTTTCGGGAAGGATAACATTGGAGAAGAAGATAACACTCGTTTCAATTCCAAAAATGCATTTTAACACTTCTCGTTCCAAGAAAATTTAACCTAATTTTCTGTTAGAGCATATAAAGGTTTGGCTAAAAAAGAAAATCCTTTTACAAATTTCCGATAATATGAGCAAAACCCTAGGAAACTTCGAAGCTGCTTCTTGTTATGTGGAATCGGCCAATCCTTCACAGCAGAGATCTTTTCCGGATCTGTAGTAACACCTCCTGAAGAGATTATATGACCCAAATATTTTACTTCCTTTGCAAAGAGAATACACTTTTTAGGGTTTACTTTAAGATTAGCAGAACGTAACCGTAAGAGCACTTTCTTTAAATTCTCCAGCATTTCATTAAAATTTTTCCCGAAAATTATTACATCGTCCAAATAAACCAAACAAATTTTATATAATAATCCTCGCAATACTGTTTCCATTAAACGCTCAAAGGTAGCAGGGGCATTACACAGCCCAAAAGGCATTACAGTGAATTGCCATAATCCACGTCCAATAGAAAAGGCAGTCTTTTCTCTATCCTCAGGACGAATCCTTACCTGCCAATAACCACTTTTAAGATCCAGAGTGCAAAACCAAAAGTTTCCCGAAAGCTGATCAAAAATCTCATCTATTCTAGGCAAGGGAAACGAATCTTTTTTAGTTATTGCATTTACCATTCTATAATCGACGCAAAATCTCAACGTTCCATCTTTTTTCTTTACCAAAACAGCAGGAGAAACCCACGGACTTTGCGACTCTTCTATGACCCCTTGCTTCCTCATTTCCTCAATAATCTTTTCTACTTCCCCTCGCATTCGTAAGGGAATTCAACGAGGAATCTGCTTAATGGGAGAAGAATCTTCTATATTGATGACATGTTCGACGACTCCACAATTTCCAGCAACAATCTCCTCGGAAAATATATCCTGATACTCCTCTAAGAAATCCGTAAAAATTTCTTTCTGAGCCTTATTTAAATTTGAGAAATTATTAGTAGAGAGTTCTTTCAAGAATGGAGCTCTTTCGGAAGAAACTTGAATTCGAGAACAACTCAAAACCTTTCCTTTATCGGATTCCGAAGAAATAAAAGCAAATTCAAAAACATTTTCTAAATTTATCTTCCTTAAGAAATATACACCTAATAAACAATCATCATCCATGTCTATTACATACATAGGAATTTCCACGAAATATTTTTCCAAGAGAACTTTTGCCATGACCTTAAATTCGATGGGTACTACCTCTCTAGTGGGATATCTAAGAGAATTGTCCTTAATCTGAATGATGTGCTTGCCCTCTCTAACCATTCTTCTACTAAGAATCGAAACATCCGAACCCGTATCTATCTTGAAACAACACTCGTTACCATCCAACATCCCCTTATAACTAAAATAATTTAAACTTGACTTTATTCGATTAACAGAAAAAGTTTGAGAACAATTAACACCGGGGGTAATGCCCACTTCAGTTGTTCTTCCCCCGCCAAGAGCAACTAAACCGAGTTTCCCTTATTCTCAGGACACTCAAACCGGAAATGTCCCTCCTTCCCACAATTCCAACACTCCTTTGTTCTATTCTAATCTCTCCGCTCATAACCATAACCTTTCTTTCCTCTTTCTTCGACTTTTTTATCTCCGTTCCCCTTTTCATTACTCTTCACGCCCCTATCCTTCCCGTTTTCAAATCGCTTCTCAAAATCCTTCCTTCTTTCAAAATTTCCTCCCTGTATAATTTTGACGGCCTTTGCCCTCTCTATGGCCAACTTCAGCAAGGTAATCCCTTCTAGCTAAAAAGTCCTTCTAACAAATCCGTCCGAAAGGGAAGAAACAAATTGAGCGCACGCGATCTTGTCTCGAATCGCGTAAGGACACTCAGGATAAGCTAATCGGGAGAGCCTTTCCAATTCGTGACCGAAAGTAGCTAAATCTTCCCCGCATCTTTGCCTTCTGTTCGTAAACTGAGTATAGTAATTTTGCAAAAGTTGCCCCTCACCGAAACGTAGTTCTAATTTGGACTTTAGTTCTTCGAAACCCAGATTTTCTAAATCTACCGATTCTAGGACAGAACGCGCTTTTCCCCTTAAGCACGACGCCAAAGCTACGGTTTTGATCGCGTCGTCCCATTGATTTGCGCGCGCAATTAAATTAAATTGCGAGAAAAACTCTCGCAACGGAACCACACCGTCAAACGTGTCAAGTTTAAGTTTATATCCGATTTCACTGCGCGCGCTGTTTCCTGCACCAACGGCTTCTACTTCCGGACCGCGATTCGCTCCGATTTCACTGCGCGCGCCGTTTCCCGCACCAACGGTCTCTACTTCCGGACCGCAATTTGCTCTAATATTGGAAAGACTTAGCTGTGTTTCCTGAGAAGGCAACCGGTCTCTCCGTAAAAATTGGAGTTCCTCATCGTGTCGGCGAAGTATTGCGGCGAGTTCCTCATCACGTTGTGCCTGCTCCTGGCGCATCTGCTGCATATCCTGTAGCAAAGCTTGGAGAGCTGCCGACTCTGAAGTTGCCGACTCCGTCGCAGGCTCCGAAGAGTCCACCAGGCGTCTCTTTCTCGTCGTAACTAGCATCGTCATGGCACACACACTCACACGCGCGATCCCGGACGAGCCCCCCAAAAAAAATGTTACGCTCCGTTCGCTATTCGTGTCGCTCATACTCACGAACGCGTCCGGGTACTCCGGGGGTCGCAGAAATAACCACACTCGTTATTATAAAAGAACTCGGATTTATTCAAACTCAGAACGGAATACAAGAGAGTACTGGGGAAACCGGACCGAACGATTCGAGTCACCAGATAAATTTGACAGGCGGTAATTAAATCAATAATTCTATGCGTCGCCGTTGTCAAGGGACGCGCTTCGGCTTGAAACTTCTGCGGAACGAAGCCAATTTCAGCCCACGAGAACGCGTCTTAGCACGGGCGAGCGGGCGCAACAATATGAATTTTCAACTTTCCACACGAAGAGAGGGTCAATATTATGCACATGCAATCAAAAAATCCAAAATCTATACCAAAATAATAAAAACTTGAATATTTAAGAAAATAGTAATTTCCACAAATTTAATACTGGAGCTTTCGACTTCTTTTAGTACGTACTAGAGTCTCTCTAATAAGAGTCGCGACACGTACAGAGCAGCAACTTTTGATTGGTTCGCATTTCGGAAAAATTTCGGCAAAAGCACGAGAAACAGAAAGAGAAAGAAATATAAGAGAGAAAAAGAAAGCGATATAAATGTATATATATATATATATTTAGAATAGGTGGTTCTATCGTCGTGTCACGTCGTGTCTCTTATAGGTTAAGATAGGTTATATTTTTTTCTTATACATAACAAGAGAGCAGTACTGCGGATATCGTTCCGTTATTACAGCGTTATATGCGGTAAAAGCAACAGAAGTAATTACGGAACGCTTCTGCAGTTCTACTCAATGACGTCATATCGTCAGTACTTACAGTGAATATCGAAACGCACCCTCTGTAACTCAAAACGTACTAAAGAAAAAAAAACAATTTTTGATAGCCCCGCACATTTCGAATTTTAAGTTGTTCTTTATTGTGCCGTATTGTGCTATGTTTGTTCTGACTTGTGCCGCAAACGCGAGATCGATGACTTCAATAACAATAAAGAAAATAAATAAAAACAAACTTATACTGCACTTTTGCCGAAACAAACCCAATTTTTTTTGTAGATAGGTGATAATTTGTGGCATGTTGTGCCATTGAAATAAATTTGATATCTCTTTTCACTCAGTAGATAAAAAATATTGAACCTCAAATACAAAATAAAAATAAATTATTTTTACAATGCATTTATCAAACTTCTACAAGCAGTACTGAGTTGCACTTAGACGAGTACAATAACCTTTCCTACACTGTTAGAAAATTTGTGTTAAATATAACATAAATCACATGTCCCAAACGGTCCACTCAAATTTTTGTGTTAGCACAAAAAAAATAATTATTACTTATTTGTTATTTAAATTAAAGCTTGATATATATTTTATAATCATTAATGAAATTCTCATTTTTTAATAAATTTTCTCATTTTCTAATTGATTCTCTCGCGGGATATCAGGATAACATAAAATGCAACGGTTTGTGGTTATTTAATATAACATGGATGTGTTAAATGATAACACCGATACTGTTAAAATATTTCAACAAAAAGGAAATGTAATTCTAATCGTAATTTGAGGTTAATTAGGTTAATTATGTGTAGGTACAATTAACATAACTTTTATGTTGAAGTTAAAATTGTAATATAGATTGGAAGAGGCTGTAAGGGTCAACTTTACAAGAGCAGATAAGGGCAATTGCACAGTGGCCTTAGACAGTGAGATCTATATAAACAAAAAATTACAGATATTTTACAAGACACGGATACATATATTAAAATTTCTAAAGATTCTACTAAACAGATTTTTAAACAAATTAGAGACACACTTGTGAGATGGAAAAAGCATAAGTATATCTCCGACGAAAAATATAAACAACTTTTATGTAGTGATAGTGTGTCCTACCGAGAGCCTGTGGGTTACCCAAAATACATAAAACCGGGTATCCTTTCAGAATAATTATTTCTTCTATCGATAGTCCTACATATGCGTTAGCTTATTTTTTCCATAAGATTATTTCTACAAGTATACCGAAACCTAATAGTCACATAAATAATGGTTTTGAACTAGTCACGAAACTTAACGGTACACACATTAATAATGATTACACTCTGATCTTGCTTGATGCAATTTCTTTATTCACTAATATCCCTACAAATTTAGTATTGGAAAGTATTTCGAATAGATGGGCATATATTTCTAATAAGTGCAATATTCCTAAAGATGAATTCATCCGAGCTATAGAATTAATCTTGAATTCAACGTTCTTTACATTTAACAATATCGTATATAAACAAAAGTTTGGTTCTCCTATGGGCTCCCCGTTGTCACCCATCGTTGCGGACATTGTCATGCGTGATTTGGAAAACAGTGTGTTCCAATCACTTACCTTTATGATGCCTTTTTACTATAGATACGTTGATGACATTACGATGGCTGTACCTCGCAATTCCATTGACACAATTTTACAAGCATTTAACTCTTATCATCCGAGGTTACAATTTACTGTCGAAGTAGGAGGAGACAAATTAAATTTTCTAGATGTAACGTTGATAAAAAACAACAACGGTTTGGAATTGATTGATTCCACAAACCAACGTTTTCAGGCCGCTATCTTAATTTTATGTCGCAACACCCTGTATCCTAAAAAAAAAGGCACGGTCATGGGCATGGTTGATAGGGCTGTTTTATTATCACACCTTATAGATACCATCAAAAAAATATAAAGTTTATAGTAGACACTCTGTTACTGAATGACTACCCGTTGACAAATCTTTACTTTATAAACGTACCCGTAAACAGAATGAACCTCCACCCACGAACGAAGAAAGTCGAGGCAATTGGTTTACTGTACCATATGTTTCCAATATATCGGAGAAATTCAAAAATGTGGTCACGGATTTGAGTGTCAACTTGTCATTCTATAGTTTGAATAAACTAAAGAATTTTATCAAAGTCCAGAAAGATATCCTTCCTACCCAATCAAATAAAAATGTCGTGTATAGAATTTTATGTAAAAATTGTGACGCTACTTATGTTGGCCAGACGTTGAGGCAATAACTCAAAACGAGAATTACGAAACACCGTAATCATATTCATAAAAACACGATAACTCATTCCGTCATTATTAAACACAGATTTAACCACGAATTTGATTGAGAAAATGTGGAAATTTTGGACAAGAAAAGGTTTTTAGCAAAGCGACTTGTATCAGAAATGTTATATATTAAATTATAAAAGAATAGTTTGAACTCTCAGGCCGATACAGTTTTTGCACCACGCATACGTGTCTATCTTAAATAAATTGTAAACCATGTCCATGACACTTTGTTCTTCTGCAGGATCATGAGTTATATTTAATTTTTTTTTTATTATTATTGCCGACTCTATATATTGAATATTTATCTTTTCTTAAGTTTGACCTATACGTTTTAAATTTATCTTATTTTTACCGATGTTTATTTTTACCAACGTTTTTTGACTTAAGACATTCCCGACTAGCTATTTTATGTATTTATTATCGCTCACTTTATATTATTTATTATCTCTTACGTTTTGACCTACACGTTTTTAAATTTATTTTTGCCAACGTTTGACATAAGACTCGTCCCTGCCTGCTTTACCGAATCATTTTTGTGTTGTGCGTCGTGTCGACAGGATTTCATACAGATCTCTTTGTACATGCAGATCATTCGTTTGCCATATGTTCATACCATTTTTATTTGACTTTACGATGTATTCTCTCTCTCTCTCTCTCTCTCTCTCTCTCTCTCTCTCTCTCTCTCTCTCTCTTTCTCCAGATTACTTGGTGAGTTATTTTAGAATTCTAATTAACCCTTATGAAAAAGTACACTCAACTTTGATGGTCAACACCTAAATTGAGTGTTAACACCAAAATTGGGCGTAAGTTTAGTGTTTGTCATCAAAGTTAAGTGTCAACACTTAAATTTAGGTGTAGATTGAGTGTTGACCATTAAGGTTTAGATAAGTTGTGGGTTCAATCCTCAATGATGAGTGTATATTGGGAGTTTATTCTCAATGATGGGTGTAGGTTAGGGATTAAGCCTCAATGTTTAGTGTAGGTTGGAGATTAATCCTCATCGTTGGATGTTGGTTTGGTGTTAACAGGGTGTTAACCTTTAATGTTCTATGTCGATTTATTCAGTGTCACCATGATCCCTTTATCGTTGGGTGTCGTTTAAATGTTATTGTGTTAATCTTCGTTAAGTGTCAATTGACGGCCCTTATTATTATTAATCGAATATTGATTAGTAGTAGCTGGATATAATTGTACAGTATAGTTGACTGATGAAATAATTGCAATAATATAATTGTTGCGAAGTGAATAGTCGCTATCGGAAAAGTCCAGAAAGCAATAAATGCGAACCAAGATGCGAACGTAATATTTGCTCTTCGCATAGTTGGCGAGAAAGCGAGTTTCGTCGAGAACAATCGACATGCTCCGTACCGCGTTTATTTGCTTTCTTTGCTTTTGGTGTCTGCGCGAGCGACCGGCTCGCAGGTGCACATCGCGTGATCGCCTTTACGATGCCCAATACGCTGCTCGCGAGTACAATTGGAGCCAATAGGCGATCGGCACGTCGCGAAATTTCTCGCGGCCTCACGCGGAGCTACGGCCGCGATCGCTTGCCTGCTCCGATCCGAAATTCAGTGCGCTACTGAAAACCGAGCACGACACGCGTACTGGAGTACGCTAGAAAATTCCGACCGAGACACTCATATCTGAGCGAGCCATTCAACTTGTACGCGATATACGGGTTCGCGAGATACCTTCGACGTTATTGTATGCGAAGCGAGTGCGGCAGTGTATTGCCAAGAACATTGAAATAAAGTTGACTGTTTTTATTAAAACCTTAACCAGTTATTTTTTGGACGCTTTCCTCGACCAGTTCGTGCGCGACGACCTGAGCGGTCCACTAACATTTAATGACTATCATATAATACAAAATAAAATAAAAGTAAAACATAAATAAAAGGAAGAAAAGTAATATATTATTACTTTGTTTAAACTATTTTTTAATATATATTTATATTAATTTATAACATAACTGTAATTAAAATTAAAATTTAAATATTATTATTATTAATTTGTAAACACTAAATGTTATTATAAATTATAACAATGTGATTTCTGCCCAGTGCTCTGAATGTCAACGTGAAAAAATTCGAGCCAGCGCGGGTAAACGGAGGTAGCCAAATGCCTCGTCATCTAATTAGTGACGCGCATGAATGGATTAACGACATTCCCACTGTCCCTATCTACTATCTAGCGAAACCACTGCCAAGGGAACGGGCTTGGAAAAATTAGCGGGGAAAGAAGACCCTGTTGAGCTTGACTCTAGTCTGGCACAAACTATTATAATTTATTATTCATAAATTATATTTCGAAAAAATTATACTATTACTATTGTGTGAATTGGGTACAAAACGATTTTTTAAAAACATCATAATATGATAGTTTATACATAAATTGTATTGTAAATAATTTTTTTTTATTTTTTTGACGTGAATTTATTAATAATTAAAGCGTTTTAAAACATGAATATTCAAACTATCCGATGGTGACCCGGAAACGCCCGAAGTTAACCGAAGGTGATGTGACGTCACGACGAGAAGATTGAGACGGTGTTATACAGCGAAGGAAAGAGTTTATTTGAGTTTCTCGAGATAAAGTAAAATAGTGAATATAGACGCAAAGGAAGAAATTGTTGGCTTGAAAAAACTAACAGGATATCGTGCTTGTTTTGTCCCATTGTGCAAAAGAAATTCAAAAAATGCACCCGATAAAATTTTTGTGCATGTCCCGCAAGACGAAAAAAGACGGAAAAAATGGTTCGAACTTGCACGACGTGTATATCAGCCGACAAAATCTAATTTATATTGCTGTCAGGATCATTTAAATGTAAGTATACGAGAAATAAGATATTATTTTAGTAAATTATATTTGTTTATATGGCACCTAACCTCTAAAGCAGTACATTTGAAATGTGTTTATTTACATATTTTGTAGATAGAAGAAGATTTGGAAAATTACATGAGATTTAAACTATATGGAGCACCTCTGAAATTAAAGGAAAAAGCAGTACCACGGTTTTTTGACTGCCAAATGGATCGTAAAAGAGCTGCAAGTAGCTCTCCTAGAATAGCGTACAAAAAATTAAAAACAACGAGGCTTTTAAATGAAATATTGTCAGCTGATAAAGAAAATACTGGCAGTTACCTTCAAGAAGAAAAAGAAGAAACAATGCCACAAGTAATAGAAGAATCTACAGTAGCAGCAACAAGTTCTACAGGAAATAAACATCCACTAACTGAAGAAAGAGACATTTACTACGTTTACGCGGCGTAACTATGCGTTTACACGATGTATACTACGTTTACGCGGCGAGGCTATGCGTTTACGCGATGTAGTAACTTACGATAATTCACCTAAATTATCATAACTTACGATAATTCACTCCGCGTAAACAGGGGTGTCTAGCCGTGACTTAAAGTACGATAATAGCAGTAACTTACTCAAATTAGCTAATACTTTCCTTGCTAATACCTCGCGTAAACGGCAAATTTGATTGAGTGCAAGACAGTGCAAGAGTGCAAGAGAGTGCAGTACAACAAACCCCGCGCGATATTTCAAAGCTACTTTTTATCAGTGTCACCTGGAAGTATCATTAATACGAGTGTCGATAAGAAGCAGATAACAATTGCAGGTTAGTTACATTATATGAACAATAATGATATGATTTATAAAAATAATAAGTAGCAATGTACCCCACAACCGTAACTGTCATTATATTCCCTGCTGAAAATGACCGATTAAATCCGATTGGTTCCGTATTAAATTTGGTGAAATTGAATCGGAATGAATGCGTTTTCAATCCGGTTAATCGGATGCCCGATTGGAAATGAATCGGTTCTAATAACAAATCAATCGGAATCGTTTTTAATTCGG
The DNA here is from genome assembly GCA_030770255.1 of Temnothorax ravouxi. Classification (NCBI taxonomy): domain Eukaryota; kingdom Metazoa; phylum Arthropoda; class Insecta; order Hymenoptera; family Formicidae; genus Temnothorax; species Temnothorax ravouxi. The sequence continues at coordinate 33,281 of JASTWP010000455.1, forward strand.
CATTTCCGGATTGATCTGAATCTGTCGTTATCAGTTTCAATCGTATTAATGCATATCCATTTTAATCGGATGAATAAAGTGAGCACATGAATCGTGTTGAATCCGCATCAATCGTAAAATTTTAATGCAACACCGGAAATCGGATTTAATGCGATATTTCCGGATTGATCTGAATCCGACTGAATCGGTTTCAATCGTATTAATCCTAATCCATTTTAATCGGGTAAATAAAATGACCACATGAATCGTATTGAATCCGCATCAATCGTGAAATTTTAATACAACACCGGAATCGGATTTAATGCGATATTTCCGGATTCATCTGAATTCTACTCAATCGGTTTTAATCGTATCTGCGCTTATCAATTGATTTAACAATGTTCCAAGTACACCTGGGAATTTTTTCAAGCTAATCGCACTCGTCAATTTAAAATGGTGGACAATCAAAGTGTGTGTGTAGGGTCAGATTGACCCAGAGTGTTCTCAGTGAATAAAAAAAAGGTGTTTTCTCGAAGGGTTAAATAAATACTGCACATTGTAATATGTAGTACAAAGAATGGAATTATAATAAATTAGTAAATAATCCTGTTTATATATCCGGAATTCACGGATTCTATCAGTTTGAATCGGTCAGTCAATCCGTTTAAATCATTATAATTTCGTGATTTCGGGGTTCACGAAATCATAACAATTTAAACGATTGACTAAAACTGATTCAAACCGATAGAAAACGAGTAAAATTACATCCTTGAGTACGAATCCGTTTCAATCGTTTCCAATCGGTATAATCGTTATGAAATCATAACGATTCAAACCGATAGGAACCGATTGAAATTACATTGTTGAATACTAATCCGTTTCAATCGGTTTCTCTCTAAATTTTTTGGAGTGAAATTTTTACTCTAATCATGGAGTTACTAACCAGTTCACTCAAAAAGAGTGAATATTCGCTCCAATAGAGTAAATTTATTCACTCTAAGGTAAAAAGAGTAGAGTTTCACTCTGATTTTTAAAGTGAAGTCGTTAGAGTAAAGTTGTCACTCCAAACTTCACTCCAACTTGAAGTGAAATCGCCTTCCCTTTTCCCGCGTATTCAGTTGTTCCCGTGTAGAAATTTGTTAGAGATGGCCTTACATAACATAAGGCCCCGATTATTTATGAATATATTTACGAACACAAAATTTCATAATGATCCAGCACTGGTTTCTGACATTCACCCGACATTAAGAAATATTATATCTATTATATATCCAATTCAATTTATTACTTTTTTTAAACTGAATTTGTTTCTTAAGATAATTTTTGAAAATATATATATTTGCGCTGGTTGTGATATATGTAGACTATGTATAACGCTTACATCAAATTAAGAAGTAGTCTACCACGTAAGGCAGTTGGCTCACGATGCAGAGGTCCCGAGTTCGAATCCCACCAAGGTAAGTGTGTTTTTCAAATACGAGAAAATATTTATAATCATAGACTGCATTTTAAGAAACAAATTTAGTTAAAAAATAGTAATAAAATTTCAAAATAAATAATTTTTTTTTATTATAACGATTTAAACTGATAGAAACCGATTGAAATTACATCTTTGAATACCAATCCGTTCCAATCGTTTTCAGTCGGTGTAATCGTTATCAATCCGTGATTTCCGGATCAAGAATCCAGATTCATGCGGATTCAAAATTTTTAATCGGATTCAATCGGTCATTTTTAGCAGGGTTACGCATGTTATGTACTATACATTGAGGTTAGAGTGCTGGATACCACATTAAATATTTTTATAACTTGACATTTATTGCGGCTGAAAAGCATATTTACATTAATTATAATGTAGAATTTGAACTGATAACCTCTAAATCGTATTACGGACCCTACGGACCGGAGAGGAACCTATATACTTCGCGAATGCGTAAACGGCTCTCAAAAAGTATCGCAGAATACTACGCACGCGTAAACGGCTCTCAAAAAGTATCGCAGAATGCTACGCACGCGTAAACGGTAGAAAATTATGTAAGTTACTACATCGCGTAAACGCATAGCCTCGCCGCGTAAACGTAGTATATGTTCGACTTAATTTACGTGAAGATGAAAAATATAAAACGATTACTAGTAAAACATTTACCACATATTTATAAATTTTAACTATCTGCCGATAACGGTTTGAATGTAAAAGCTGAATAGCCATAGTAATTTAATACGTAAAAAGCCCAGTTTTGATCATTAAGCGAATTACATAATTTATATTTAGATTACGCTCATAAAATCTAATATCGGTAGGCTTCTATAAGAGAAGCATTGTATTAATATGTCGCAAATATTGGACTAATCATAGCCTGAAAAAAGCTTTGTGCGCTCGACCATTCGGTATTTGACCCTGCAGTCTTAATCTGCGGACAGCTTCTCTCAAGTGCTTTGGTTGTAATGGACCAGTTTCATTCCGAGCCTCCATTACGTCTAAAGCTATACAACAAGCACAATATAATCTAGAATTAAATTCCAATATTCTAACCGTACTTATAAGAAAGAGCTCGTACCTTCTTCAACAATCTCGCCAACAAATACCTTAGCAATTCACGACATAACTATGACAACGTTCTGAGACACTGAACAGCCTGTTATGGTTTGCATAATCTGTGAAACATATTTAGTATAATACTTCTTTAATGGAACGGCTATTTCTTTTGTAAATAACGACTAAAAATAAGGTGCGTACCCTCTTTATAGCTGCTTTTGGAAATGCAGATCGTCTGTACATCTCGTATCTGTCCAATTGATCTTCAGTGAAGTTGGATACTAGTACTCTGTAAAAGAAAAGTTCTCAAAAATATATTCACAATAGTCAAACAATAAACTTGTTATACGTGCACATAAACTTGTAAGACGTCAAATACGTACTGTATCTTTTCTTTCTCCTCCTCTTCTATCTCCCTTCTGCTCTTCTCCTTACTCTTCCGCTTTTCTTTCGTACTGACTGGGTTGGCGCGAGGTATCATAATATATCATTACTGAATATATCCTCTGCAGTCTGTTCGTTTTTCTTACTGTCAAATTAATGCTTCACAATCTCTATTGCCTCCACAATCCGGTAGGTAGAACTGTAACGTAAAAAATAAAATTAAGATCTATCAGCTTTTAAATCGCGATTTTATTAAGAATTTTGGTAATTATGCAAAAAAGCAGCAAAATATATTATTTGTTACTTTAAGTTTAAATTCTAATTCAGTTTGATAGCCGGTTTTCTCACATATTAAGTTGACTTTTCTACCGAATTCCATAGACAACGTTCCCATAAGAATGCCTTTGCAATGTGCATAAGGAATTGTCATTGTATAATCTTCACCTCTTGGCAGCATTGTTAATACAGCAATGCCATCCAAAACTGCAGAAGTGGAATTTCCTGTAAAAGTTTGACATATGTGTTATTAGCCCTGCTGAAAATGAATTCCGTATTAAATTTGGTGAAATTGAATCGGAATGAATGCGTTTCCAATCCGGTTAATCGGATGCCCGATTGGAAGTGAATCGGTTCTAATAACAAATCAATCAGAATCGTTTTTAATTCGGCATTTCCGGATTGATCTGAATCCGTCGTTATCACCTTAACAGCACGATATATTGCAGCAATCTTGCAGAAATATTGCCACATTGCACTTGCAGCGTAAAATTGCAGCAACATTGCAGCAATATTGCCACATTGCACTTGCAGCGTAAAATTGCAGCAACATTGCAGCAATATTGCCACATTGCACTTGCAGCGTAAAATTGCAGCAACATTGCTGCAAAATGGCACTGCAACATATTAAAAGACATATATATCTATATATATGTATAAAATATATATATATGTATACATATACGTACGTGTATTATATATTATACGTACCAATTTAGTAGAATGCATTTACGTACTGTGCTTCTATGTACATATAATAGATATACATATAATAGATATAATGTCAATATTAAAAATTTGTGCAGCTGTATACTCTTTTTAAACTGAATTTGTTTCTTAAGATGATTTTTGAAAAATTATATATTTGCGCTGGTGTGACATATGTAGACTTTATATAACACTTACATCAAATTAAGAAGTAGTCTACCACGTAAGGCAGTTGGCTCACGATCCAGAGGTCCCGAGTTCGATCCCACCAAGGTAAGTGTTTTTTTCAAATACGAGAAAATATTTATAATCATAGACTGCATCTTAAGAAACAAATTTAGTTATAAAATAGTAATAAAATTTCAAAAAAAATTTTTTTTATCCCGGTGAATATTGGAAATGTGCCACAACATTGCTGCACATTGCAGCAAAATTGCGCTACAATATTGCCACAACATTGCTGCACATTGCAGCAATATTGCCCAGGGTAGGACATAGATAGATTGCTGCAGCATTGCAGCAATATTGCATGCAATATTGCATGCAATATTGCGAGCTTGCCGTGCAAAATTGCTGCAAGATTGCTGCAATATATCGTGCTGTTAGGGCAGTTTCAATCGTATTAATGCACATCCATTTTAATTGGGTGAATAAAGTGAGCACATGAATCGTGTTGAATCCGCATCAATCGTAAAATTTTAATACAACACCGAAATCGGATTTAATGCGATAATTCCGGATTCTTCTGAATCCGACTGAATCGGTTTCAATCGTATTAATGCCAATTCATTTTAATCAGGTGAATAAAGTGACTACATGAATCGTATTGAACCGCATCAATCGTAAAATTTTAATACAACACCGAAATCGGATTTAATGCGATATTTCCGGATTCTTCTGAATCCGACTGAATCGGTTTCAATCGTGTTAATCCTAATCCATTTTAATCGGGTAAATAAAATGACCACATGAATCGTATTGAATCCGCATCAATCGTGAAATTTTAATACAACACCAGAATCGGATTTAATGCGATATTTCCGGATTCATCTGAATTCTACTCAATCGGTTTTAATCGTATCTGCGCTTAATCCATTTAAATTGGGGAAAGTAGCTATGTAAATCGGATTAAATCCGCTTTAATCATTAAAATTGTATATAACACATAATTTTTACGTAATAAAGTTCTTACTACAGGATTTCCTTTTGGTAAAATCATGAGTTCTATATTTGCAAAATTGTAAAATGTTTTTATTTAACCCTTCGAGAACACACAGGGTCAATTTGACCCTTTTTTTCTTTTTTTTGCCAGAAAACATTTTAGCCAAAAATATTAAACAAAAAAATAAATTTTTTTTTGTAAAAAACTTTTTTTTTTTTAAACACACTGGGTCAATCTGACTCTACACACACACTTTGATCGTCCACCATTTTAAATTAACGAGTGCAATCAGCTTGAAAAAATTTCCAAATGTACTTGGAACATTGTTAAATCAATTGATATAAATAAAGAATGCCGGAATTATTTACAAATTTTAAAAAATTTAAAAAAAAAAATTTTTTTTAAATTTTTTTTGAATTTTTTAAAATATGTAAATCATTCCAATAACACTTTTTATTTATATCAATTGATTTAACAATGTTCCAAGTACATCTGGGAATTTTTTCAAACTAATCGCACTCGTCAATTTAAAATGGTGGACAATCAAAGTGTGTGTGTGTAGGGTCAGATTGACCCAGAGTGTTCTCCGTGAATAAAAAAAAATGTTTTCTCGAAGGGTTAAATAAATACTGCACATTGTAATAAATCTGTAGTAAAAAGAATGAAATTATAATAAAGTAGTAAATAATCCTGTTTATATATCCGGAATTCACGGATTCTATCAGTTTGAATCGATCAGTCAATCCGTTTAAATCATTATAATTTCGTGATTTCGGAATTCACGAAATCATAACAATTTAAACGATTGACTAAGACTGATTCAAACCGATAGAAAACGAGTGAAATTACATTCTTGAGTACGAATCCGTTTCAATCGTTTCCAATCGGTATAATCGTTATGAAATCATAACAATTCAAAACGATAGGAACCGATTGAAATTACATTGTTGAATACTAATCCGTTTCAATCGGTTTCTCTCTAAATTTTTTGGAATGAAATTTTCACTCTAATCATGGAGTTACTGACCAGTTCACTCAAAAAGAGTGAATATTCGCTCCAATAGAGTAAATTTATTCACTCTAAGGTAAAAAGAGTAGAGTTTCACTCTGATTTTTAAAGTAAAGTCGTTAGAGTGAAGTTGTCACTCCAAACTTCACTCCAACTTGAAGTGAAATCGCCTTCCCTCTTCTCGCTTCCCGCGTGTTCAGTTGTTCCCGTGTAGAGATGGCCTTACATAACATAATTAGGCCCCGATTATTTATGAATATATATTTACGAACACGAAATTTCATAATAATCCAGCACTGGTTTCTGACATTCACCCGACATTAAGAAATATTATATCTATTATATATCCAATTCAATTTATTACTCTTTTTAAACTGAATTTGTTTCTTAAGATGATTTTTGAAAAATTATATATTTGCGCTTGTTGTGATATATGTAGACTATATATAACGCTTACATCAAATTAAGAAGTAGTCTACCACGTAAGGCAGTTGGCTCACGATGCAGAGGTCCCGAGTTCGAATCCCACCAAGGTAAGTGTGTTTTTCAAATACGAGAAAATATTTATAATCATAGACTGCATCTTAAGAAACAAATTTAGTTAAAAAATAGTAATAAAATTTCAAAATAAATAATTTTTTTTATCATCAACGATTTAAACCGATAGGAACCGATTGAAATTACATCTTTGAATACCAATTCGTTCCAATCGTTTTCAATTAGTGTAATCGTTATAAAATCATAACAATTCAAATCGATAGAATCCGATTGAAATTACATCCTTGAATACGAATCCGTTTCAATCGTTTTTAAACGGTTTAATTGTTATGAATCCGTGAATTCCGGATTAAGAAACCGGATTCATACGGATTAAACTTTTTTCAATCGGTTTCAATCGAACATTTTTAGCAGGGAGGTAACGCTATTAATTATAAAAGAATCAGACAGAAGTATTAATATTACATCCTGGAACGATTCAAGTACATCTGCAAAGACATTTTAATTCTCAATGCATAATGTTGAATTCAGTATTGAGAAAATATTCTATTCAAAGTCGTAACTTACGAGGTATCCGTCACGTATCAAGATTGATTATTATTCTACTTTTACGCGAGCCGTTATTTTTGTAGTATAATAATAAATATAATATTAATATAATAACTTACGATAATTCCTTTGCGTAAACGGGAGGACTCCTCGGCTCCCTGCCGTCAATATAAAATCTTTGATGTTTCCGAACCGCTTAACGCTTCGGCTGTAGATGGTAGCATCTCGTTAACAGTATTGAATGTGCCGTCGTAGCTATCCGACTCGTTTCTCTGTAATAATAATTGTAAAAAAATGTAAACACTCGCATAGTTATAGTAATATATCGCATAAACATAGTTAGTATTAGTAATAATAATAAATAAAATAACAGTAATATATAGAATAATAGATAATAATATAAATAAAACAATTACCTTGAATTAATCGTCGCGTCGCGTAATAATAAAGAATCACACGGTCGGTCTCGCTCCAACACTACCGTTTTTTTTTTATTTGTTCCCTCGGTTGAGGGAAACTTAGTGCCTTCAGCCCCTGCCCGGAGCTATATAGCACAACGATGCTTAACCTTGATTATTGTTTTTCTTCCTATATAATTCTTCCTATCCTTTTAATGTATTTGAAGATACTCCTAATCGTAATCCATTTCTTTTCTCTCAACCGACACTACCGTATCTCTCGATAGGTTAAGTGAACTGACTGTGACTTGACAGCACGCTGAATAACGCACTATATCTGCACTGCGCGAAAGCGCCGCCATTGGCGAAAAAGTGAAAGGGACATTTTCTCTGATCACGTGACATATATGTATATATATATATATATATTGAAGAGCGTCGACGTATCTTAACGACGTATCTTAAAAAAATTTTTTCACATTTGGACTTTGCGTCGCAATATCTCCGCTCGTAGGGCACGTAGCGGAATATTATAAGAGAAACCCCAAGCTATTGATCAAGCCTACTTAGAACTTGATCCGTTCATTCGTTATCGAGATCTCAACATCTCGAGTACTCGCAACCCGTCGCGTCGCGTAAAAGAGTCACGGTCGGTCTCGCTCCGCGTGTACTTGGCGCGAGACACTACCGTGTCTCTTGATGGGGTGTTTTATTTAAAAAATTTGACTTGGGCTCAATACAGGCCCCAAACCCAAAATCTAATAAAATCGTCTATGCAATCTCCTTCAAACCCTTCATCTTTTATCTGAAACACTTTTCTAATAAACCAATACTTTCTGAGATAATTATATAGTGGAAATAATTGGCACACGAAATAAAACCCTGTATATATATATATATATATACTAGCTGGTTACCCGGGCTTCGCCCGGGAGTCGTTTTTCTTCAAACGACTTTATATTTGTGTTTTAATATCCTTAATCGAAAAAATTCCTTTATCAGTTCGGATACCGATTCCCAAAAAGATCGGTAACGAAAAACTATACACTCTATAGCATTCCTCGGAAAATTCTACCCCTATTTTATATACTTTTGGCAAAAAAAAATCGATAATAAAAAATTATACACTTTACGGCACTTTCCGGGAAATTCTACCCCTATTTTATATACAATTCTTTAAGATTTGATCAATTATTTGCCGAAAAATTGGGAAAATTTCGGATACCGGTTCCCAAAAAAATCGGTAACGAAAAACTATACACTCTATAGCACTCCCCGGAAAATTCTACCCCTGTTTCATATATAATGCTTTAAGATTCGGTGGAAAACTGTAGATTTGCATAGCGGACAAACATACATACATTCATTTTTATATATATAAGAGAAGATGTCACCAAGTTTCAAATTAATTGGCTTCTTTTCAATTCAAAATTCAAAATTCAATCACCGAAAAATTCGTCAAACTTCTGATACTTGCTTCCAAAAAAATCGGTAATGAAAAATTATATACTTTATAGCACTCCCCGGAAAATTCAACCCCTACTTTATGTACAATTCTTTGAGATTCGGTCATTCCGAAACCGGTTTCCAAAAAAATCGGTAACAAAAAATAGTACATTTTATAGCACTCCCCGAGAAATTCTACTCCTTCTTCATGTATAATTTTTTAAGAATCAATCAATTATTTCCCGAAAAATTTAAAAAATTAAAAAAACCGGTTTCCAAAAAGATCGGTAACAAAAAATTATATTATCTATAATTCCTTGAAATTCGGTGAATTATTTCCCGAAAAATTAAAAAAAATTAAAAAAACCGGTTTCCAAAAAATCGGTAACAAAAAACTATACACATAGTGGCACTCCCCGGAAAATTCTACCCCTATTTCATATATTTCAATCAATTATTTCCCGAAAAATTTAAAAAATTAAAAAAACCGGTTTCCAAAAAGATCGGCTATACAAATTATACAGTTTGTAACACTCCCCGGGAAATTCTACCCCTGTTTTATATACAATTCTTTAAAATTCGGTCAATAAATTCCCGAGAAATTGAAAAAATTTCGGTACCGATTTCCAAAAAAATCGGTAATGAAAAATTATACACCTTATGGTACTCCCCGGGAAATTCTACCCTAGTTTTATATACAATTCTTTAAGATTTGATCAATTAATTGCCGAAAAATTGGGAAAATTTTGGACACCGGTTCCCAAAAAGATCGGTAACGAAAAACTATACACTCTATAGCACTCCCCGGAAAATTCTACCCCTGTTTCATATATAATTCTTTAAAATTCGGTTGAAAACTGTAGATTTGCATAGCGGACAAACATACAAACATACAAACATACATTCATTTTTATATATATAGAGATAGGAAGATTGCATATATATATATATATATATATATATATATATATATACGTATGTATGTACCCGACAAAAAATGAACTTATGTAGGGGAGACCGGGGCGAAGTCGTCATTGCAATTATCTTGAAATCTGTATGTTGTGTGAACTCGCCATTAATACTGTAAACGCGGCTTATGGTGCCCACGTGACCAACGAAGTTTAGTGAGTATATGTGCCATGTTGTAATTCTTATCGAGTTTTCGGAGGTCAAAAGTAAAATTTTTTGCGCGTCGAAAATTTGTAATAACTTAAATATTATTGTGTCTCCGAATCTCAAAGTAAGTGATTCTAAAGAGTAATGCATGCTGAACACGAATCCAGTGAAGTTTTTTTATTTTCATTGATTTATAATATTTTATGAGCGATTAAACTAGATTAAACTTGAAACTTGTGTCCAAGGCGAAGTCGTCACCAAGCCATATCATGGAGGCTTCCGACAAAAATCAAAGTCAAAGAAGCAGCAGTGGTCGGATTCCGGTGAGCACTTGGATAATATGTGCTGCGTGTGCTCAGAGATGACAGAATAGAGCTGACGAGAAACGTGCGAGCGTAGGGCACATATAAGTGTGTGCGCTTTTCTTGTAATTATTTTCCGCCATCGTGTTTTTAATTAATGTTTTTATTTTTCTATTAAAAAATAATTAACAAAATGTATCCTATCATTTTGCATAATCGGAATTATGAACTTTCATTTAAAATTCACTCTGAGAATGGAGTGACGACACTGACGACTCCACCTCGACGATTTTGACATTTGAATACATATATCATGGATCTAAAAACATATATATATATATATATATATATATATATATATATATAGAAAGAGAGAGAGAGAGAGAGAGAGAGAGAGGGAGAGAGAGGGGGGGCAAAGTAGCAACGGGACTGGGCAAAGTAGTTTATTAGCGAACATTGCCTGGTTAATTGATGTGGGCAAAATTAACACTGCCCATCCAGCGATGACAATGTCAGCAACTATTATCACATTGCGGACTTTGCTCGGTTTCAAGTGGGCAATTTCGAAAATTAACAGTTAGCCTTATGTAGACAGGGGAGGGGCTTCGTTTCCACGTGAGACGAATTGCCACATGGGTTTACAACTTTACACGCATTAAAAGTCCACGCATGTACTTTGCAAGGCACTGATAGTGGAGCCCCCCGCAAAGGGGCAAAACCTACTGCCTCCATGCGTACACTTTCCACATGAGACGAGTTGCCACATAAGTTTACAACTTTTCACGCGTGGAAAGTTCACGCATTTAATCAAAAACATCCACATCGCGTTATGGCTGCATCAATAAGCGTCCACAACGCGTTGTGGCATTTTCACATTGTCAAAACGCGTTGTGAGCATTTTTGAAAGTGCCACGATACAAATTTCGTGTTGTGGCCTTTTTGAATGTGCCACAACGCATTGTGGTCGGTTTTTTCGCTCAGTAAGCGTTTTCAGTTTTTGAGCTTGACATGTCCATTTAGCGCAGCTTAGTCCACGGAGATTTAGCATTGTCGACATTGTTCACTTGGAACCGAGTACAATACGCAATATGATAATAGTTGCTGACATTGCCATCGCTGGATGAGCAGTGTTAACTTTGCCCACATCAAACCAGGCAATGTCCGCTAATAAACTACTTTGCCCAATCGTGGTGTATGTACCGTAAAGACCGGGTCAACGCTTAAGAATAGGTTCTTGAGATCATTCTAAGACGAAAATCCTAATACTAAAATGTTGAGGCTATAATAGTTTTTGAATTATAAGCATTTATAGTTAGCGAATCAGACCGCCTAAAGTTGGCGCGCTCAGGTGTGGTACAACGCGAAGTGCTAAAGGCAAAAGCTGACCGTCGCCCCTCTCTCGTTAATATGTCGATATACAGATTACATATGCGAAGATAAGATTGTTTCCATTGATATTTCTGCAAACGCATTGTGCAGCAATAACATTTTATTTTTCTTAATATTGGAAACGCACATTTTTTATTTTTACGTGATACATAAAGCGCAAGCTACCAGATGACATTTTTTTCATAAATCTGCTATCAATTTCATATACTACAGACAAAACTGTAGTTATCAAGCAGTAGATACGTAGTTAGATAGCAATTAATACAATCTTACAATTATTTAACAAAATAAACAGGTACTATTGCTAATATGAAAATAAATCTAATTCAAATAGGGTAACTGGGAATATGCCAGTGGGGAATATGTCACTCGTTATGTTTAACAAAGCTACGGCTAGGAGCGTTGTTGTAAATACTGTGAAATTGTTAAAAATATTATATCTGACGTTTTGTCCAAGTTTTACTTACTTCCTGTCAGTATTATAGTTTTTATGGGGTAAATACAGTATGACAAGTATGACAACGTGCTTTTTAAGATTGTCTTAGTGTTTTAAGATATTCTTCAAGCATTACATTATTTTTAACTCGTTCAGCTTGTCGTTCTATTAATATTGGTTAGGATGAAAGTATTCAGTACGTCGCCGATTCGTTTTACTGACAATCGTATAATACAGGCTCATTTTAATATAAAACTGCATCTTGAGGGAATATGCCACTACTTAGATAGGGGTAAAATGCCAGTACTGTTTACAGCTTCCTAATAGTGCAAGAGCCCACCGCAAAAATTTGGGTCCATCGCTTTTATGGATAAATTTACTTGCAAAAGGTAATTTATAAGTCGTATTATTATAAACGATTGTCAGCCAAACTCGTACCCCCTGCGTTATGAGCAATCAAAATTTATTAACAATTGGATTTCTAAGCGATTTGGGTCCATCGCTTTTATGGACGAAACTTGTTTCATTCGAAAGAGCATCAAATTCCCTTTTAGAAAATACCCGGTTGATTTGCCCTGGCCCCTGCAAAACCCAGGCTGATCATGATTTTTGACTCAACGCGCGAGTCAGATCGAGCGTGGCGTTTGAAATGCGCGCCGTAAACAAGGACAGAGCGTCACGCTTTTATTTATACTTTGGATACTATCTAATATTATAAATTTTTAAAGATCATAATTGTTGTTATTGTTATTATTTAACGTTTATGATATTATAATATTGTGTAAGGATTATGAATATTTTTGATTTTTTTATCATTCATATTATTATATTTTATATGTTAATTATATACTTTTATCATTTATCATAGTTAAAAATATCATATTTTCAGATAAAAAGTAAGGAACTGTCAGAGAACGTAATGTAAATTGGAATTTTGTCGAATATTTCCAAGTTTTTTACATTTTTTTTATAATTAAGTGAATTTTAACAAAATCATAGTAAATACTACACGAAAAAAAATAAACTGTAAAAAATCGTCAGAAATCTGATGACTATTTACAGTTTATTATGTAACTCGGCCACGGGTAATGATAAACTCGTAATTTTTTAATGAAATAAATGAGATACTACTAACACGTCAAATAAATTTTTGATATGCACATCAATGCTTTTTACAGTGTATAATAATATTAATATATATTTAAACAGTAAGATTAGATGTTCATACATCAATTTATAATAAAAATTCAGTAAAATGACTAAATTACAGTGCTAAACAGTATTTTTTATTGATAATTTTATTATTTTTATTTTTATTTTTATTTTTATTATTATTATTATTTTATTGATAGATAATTTTATTATTTTATTTTTCTGACAATTTTTTACAGTTTATTTTTTTTCGTGTAGTATTGCTATGATTTTGTTAAAATTCACTTAATTATTAAAAAAAATGTAAAAAACTTGGAAATATTTGACAAAATTTCAATTTACATTACGTTCTCTGACAATTCCATACTTTTTATCTGGAAATATGATATTTTTAACTATGATAAATGATAAAAGTATATAATTAACATATAAAATATAATAATATGAATGATAAAAAAATCAAAAATATTCATAATCCTTACACAATATTATAATATCATAAACGTTAAATAATAACAATAACAACAATTATGATCTTTAAAAATTTATAATATTAGATAGTATCCAAAGTATAAATAAAAGCGTGACGCTCTGTCCTTGTTTACGGCGCGCATTTCAAACGCCACGCTCGATCTGACTCGCGCGTTGAGTCAAAAATCATGATCAGCCTGGGTTTTGCAGGGGCCAGGGCAAATCAGCCGGGTATTTTCTGAAAGGGAATTTGATGCCCTTTCGAATGAAACAAGTTTCGTCCATAAAAGCGATGGACCCAAATCGCTTAGAAATCCAATTGTTAATAAATTTTGATTGCTCATAACGCAGGGGGTACGAGTTTGGCTGACAATCGTTTATGATAATACGACTTATAAACTACCTTTTGCAAGTAAATTTATCCATAAAAGCGATGGACCCAAATTTTTGCGGTGGGCTCTCGGACTATAACCTACTGGCAGGATACTGTCGCCTCGAGAGCTTTTCAAAACACTATAAGAAAACAATTTTGAATTATGGAATTCGAAAGTTACAGCACTGCCGGCATTAGCCAAGGGTGTGTGTGTGTGTGTGTGTGTGTGTGTGTGCGTGTGCGTGCGTGCGTGTGCGTGTGCGTGTGCGTGGCGTGTGCGTCGATGTGTGTGTGTGTGTGTGTGTGTGTATCCCACTGAGCATGAAAAGATTAAACACTTGTAGATAAATCATAAAATAATTCTGAGTTATAATACGCAATATAGTATTAATACAAGATCCCGACTAAAATCGACCTTCACCTATCTGTTTTTTTAATAAAAAGTATTTTTTATCAAACATAATAAATAAACAAACAAATCACTCTGACACGCTTGGCTCTAGAACACCGTGACCGGCCGGGGCACGAAGCCCTCGGGGCACGCGCTCCGCCTAACCGAGTAAGTAAGGAAACGATGAAAGTAGTGGTATTTCACCGGCGATGTTGCCATCTCCCACTTATGCTACACCTCTCATGTCTCCTTACAGTGCCAGACTAGAGTCAAGCTCAACAGGGTCTTCTTTCCCCGCTAATTTTTCCAAGCCCGTTCCCTTGGCAGTGGTTTCGCTAGATAGTAGATAGGGACAGAATGTGCCGTTTGATTAACGTGCGGCACCTGCTCATTGAGCCTTATCCACACGGCCCCCATGGGCGTGGGATTGGGATACGCCCAATCAGCGCGTACCGACCAAGGTCGATACTACCAGTACGCCGCGGGACTACAGGATCCCGCAGCCCCACTGGTTGGGGCGAGCGACTATCCACGCTCTACCAGCTGAGGAGGTTGGCAACCGAGCTGTTGGGGACGCAGCTCACCCGCCGGACACCCAAGTGCGAGACTCGAGTATCCTAGCCAGCATTTGGCTGTAAACCACTGCCACCACGACGGTCCTACCCGCGACCGGCAGGAGCAAGCTCCTTGGGCCACCGGTCCCCGTGGTACCAATCTAGATCATTGGTCGGATCTTCGCAGCCGAAGCCGCTCCCAGTTGGGTCTCCTGCAGACCGAGGTCACTGGTCAGCCTCTCCCGTAGTACTCGTGTCGAGCAATAGCTCACGTTTGACGAGTCGCCGTCGCTGATTCACACCAGCTCCCACGTAACGCACAAGTCACCCTGTACTGTTGGCGCGCCGCGCATCGGTTACCCGGATATCCGGGATTCGGCAGCAGTCGACGCGCCTTAGGGATATACGGCAAGTGGTACGCCATATACCCCGCTCGTATTGGGAACCTCCCACGCACGAGCACGCCGCGTTCGCCTCGCGAAACGCTACCCTGTTCAGTACTACTGGCCGCATCCGTTACCTAGGCACCTAGGATTGGGCAGCAGTCCAGCAGTCCAGCAGTAGATAGGGACATAAATGTCGATTTGTTTAACGTGCGGCACCTGCTCGTAGAGCCTTATCCACACGGCCCCCATGGGCGCGGGATTGGGATACGCCCAATCAGCGCGTACCGACCGAAGTCGATACTACCAGTATGCCGCGGGATTACAGGATCCCGCAGCCCCACTGGTCGGGGCGGGTGACTATCCACACCCTACCAGCTAAGCAGGCTGGCACCCGAGCTGTTGGGACGCAGCTCACCCGCCGGACACCCAAGTACGGAACTCGGGTATCCTAGCCAGCATTTGGCTGTAAACCACTGCCACCACGATGGTCCTACCCGCGACCGGCGGGAGTTAACTCCCTGGGCCACCGGTCCCCGTGGTACCAGTCTAGATCACTGGTCGGATCTTCGTAGCCGAGACTACTTCCAGTTGGTCTCCTGCAGACCTGGCACTGGTAGGCCGCACTCTTCACACACGCTTCACACATTCACAGTCATTCTTCTCCGAAACACACATGCCGCTAAACCTGCTCAAGCTCTCATATCTCTCCTTACACTCTAACACTCTACTTACGTCCACTCTTCCATCTTCACTCACACTGACTCCCCATTCATCTAGGTCCCTCACATCTTCATACATCTCACATTCGACCAACACATGTTTCCAATCCTCGCACTCAGCTCCACACGCACAACTTTCAGTCTCAGACAGACCTCTTTTATACAGAAACTCATTCAAACTGCCGTGACCCGTTAGGATATAGCCGAGCCATAAGCTCGGCTCGAATCCCAAGCAGCTCTCGGCAAACCTTACATTCCGCACGAAGCCATGAGTCACTCGACCTTTCTCACTGTTGTCCCATCTACTCTGCCATCTTTCATACAGCCTATCGCTCACTAGTTCCATACTCTCAACCATATCTTTCACTCTTACTTCGTCCTCGCTCACAATGTCCCTTTCACTCAGTCTCCAACCATTCTTCATTCTTGCACACGTTCCTCTTCTCACGCATTCCAGGTCCCACGGGAGACCACCCATCAATACCTGCATGGCCTCCGTGGAGACCGTTCTACACACATTCAAACACGCACTCATTGCCACTCTCTGGCATCTATTAATCGCATCTCGCGCGTACCCGTATCTCATGGCCTCGTACCACACGCTCGCACCATACATCACACACGCTGCAAACAAACCCTTGTACAACACTCGCCATGCTTTCTTCCGCAATCCCCATTCTCTCCTCATCACTCGTCTCAACTTTCCCACCACATTCACACACTTTTGTCTCATACACTCCAGGTGCGGCTTAAAATTCATTCGTTCGCCCACCCATACTCCCAAGTACCTCACACACTTCACACACCTCACATGCTTCCCATTCACACGGACGCTTGGGTGTCTCGTTTCCGACATGCTCCCTTTCAGGAGCATCATAACGGTCTTGCTCTCCGAAACTCTCACTCCGACACTCGCACCCCATTCGCTCACTATCCTCATCCACTCGTTCCCCATTCTCTCCAGATCCGCTCGGCTCTGCCCTTCGACAGGCACGAGCAGATCATCGGCATACGCCGTCACCATACATCCACGTCTGCGGAGTTCCCACAGGAGCTCATCCATCTGGAGGTTCCAAACGGATGGCCCACAGATGGACCCCTGCGGTGCGCCCCGCAGTACCTTCTTCCACACTTCCCCATTCGCTCCTGTCATGCATGCCCATCTATCGTCAAAGAAACTCTCCCACAACCCAATCTCCTCACATCCCTCTTCACGCAGTCTCTCTAGCACACGTGGCCATTCCAGGTTGTCGAAGGCACCCTGGAAGTCCACAAAGATTCCCAACACATACTTGTGCACGGACTCACTCACGTACTCACGCACACTGTTCCACGCACTCTCGGTCGAACGCCCCTTCACGAACCCGTGCTGCGCCTCGCACATTCTACCTCGCAATCGCCGCTCGAGCCTGTTGACCATTAGGCGCTCTAATAGCTTCCCCAGCACGGACAACAGGCAAATTGGTCTGTACGATCCGGGGTCCGACCGCACTTTCTCAGGAGACTTCAACAACACAATCACTCTCGCTTTCTTCCACGCTGCAGGGAAGCGATTGGTGCTCAGACACACATCATATAGTCTCTTCAACCATCCCGGAATCACACTCCAGACCGCACGCAGCATCTCCACAGTTATTCCATCCAGCCCAGGTGCCTTACCCACTTTCATCGCTCTCATGGCTACATTCAATTCATCCCATTCAAACGACTTTACCACATTCTCTCTGTCTACCATTCGCACATCCTCCATACTCGCGTCTGGGAAGAAGCGATCCAGCAGCACATTCACACTCTCTTCCCACGTACTCGTTGTCCTATCACCTACTTTCATGGCACTCAGTCTATCTCGTCCGTACTTCCCCATGCATACTTTATATACGTCACCCCACGGATCCCGATTCCCCTTGTCACTCACGAACTGTCTCCAGTTCTCTTCTTTCGCTCTCCACAACATTTTCTTGTACTCTCTAAGAGTACGTTTGTACTCGTTCAAGCATCTTTCCATTCGGTCTCTGTCTCTCCCTCTCATTCGCTGGTAGGCTCGCCTACACTTCCTCACATCCTTCTTCATTCGCTCCAGCTCATCCGTCCACCACACAAGCTTCCTCGCAACCCCACACACTCGCCTTTTCATTCTATTATCATTCGCTCTCAGGATCCAAGAGGTGACGCGTGCGGCCAAACTGTCCGCATCCCAGTCATCCATCGCATTCGCAGCATCTTCGGACGCATACTCCGCCAGATCGCTCTTATATCCCTCCCAGTCCACGTCCTTACACACCCATCTATGCACGCTCTCCACTCGCTCGGCATTCTCGCCATACGTCATGCGTATCAGCAACACGTTATGGTCGCTGATACCCCAATCACTCTTTACTTCCCACTCATACCGGCACCCCCCAGTCACATCACTCACGAGAGTTACATCGATGTCGCTTTCCCCATTGGGTCCGCTAAACGTGCAACTCTCGCTCGGCTCATTCAACACACTCATCCCATTCGTCACGATCCATTCCTCAAGCGCTCTACCACGCATTTCACTCTCTCTCCCGCCGCCCCTACCCTTACTGTACCATAAGGGAGAAACGGCGTTCGCATCCATTCCCACCAATACACGCTTTCCTCGGGTTACCATTCGCACTCTGTCCATGTACGCCAGATACGGCTCGATGTCCTCACCGAACCGGCAGTACACAGACACCACATACATTTCGCCAAAGTCTCCCTTCAGCCACACACACACGCCATGCTCGTCCGTGCACTCCCTTACGCACATCACATCCAGATTGGGATCATTCACCACCACTGCTGCTTTGATACATTTACCCTCATTCACAATTACATCCATTCGTAGCGGGAGTCCGACTACTCTTCCATCCTTCACATACGGTTCTTGCAGCAGTGCCACACTCACTCGACGTTCGCACAACATTTCACCCAAGTCACACATAACCGCATACGCTCTTTGGCAGTTATACTGGATCACATTCATACTCGAGACACCCTGCGTACCCTGCCTAGCCATTACTGTTGTCGACAGTGCCCGCGTATCTCTCCCTTGCTACTTTGTAGGAGGGACACCCCACATCGTTTAACGCGTGATCCGCCGGACGCCCCCGCCTCTTGCAAACTACGCACACCTTCGGCTTTGCTACGTTCGGGCATTTGTCCTGTCTATGACCGCCGAAGCCGCAATGCGAGCAGATCTCTTCGGCCGCCCTGCAATATTTGGCGACGTGACCAAAATCCAGACACCTAAAGCACCTGGTCAACGACGTAAAGTCTGCGACCCTACAGCTTCTCCAGCCGATATAAATTCGCGATACCTTTCTCAATTTATCACGCATACTAGGTGTCACCTCCAGCACCCAATTAACCGTTTCCTCATTCCCTTTTCCAAGTTGGAAACGAAACACGCATTCTTCCTTGAATTGCACCTCATTCACCCCAGTCATTATTTCGGGGTTCTGCCTAAACATAGCCCGCCGGACACCATCGACGTCCAGATTTCTAGGCACGTCGTACATTATTATCCGCGGTTTTCTTTCTGTAGGGGGGACCGCCGTAAGCCCTTTTACCTTAATAGCCTGGTTGGCGACTATTTTTTCCGCGTCTGCTTTTGAGCGCGCCTGCACTACGACTCTACCGTCCCTTGTTTTCCGCACATTCTTGATTCCAATTCTAGTCGCTACTGGATCAATTGCCTCCAGTAGCGCCCTCCTGACCTCCTCTACCGACCTAGCTTTCTCTGTGTTGTTAGCCACAACTACCATGAGCTCCCTATCCCTATTCCAGGGTCCAGCCCTGTTGGCTCCCAACGGGGCAGGAGCCTTCGCACCAGCCTCACGACGAGGCTCCTTGTGGCCGCCCACTACCTCAGCGAAGGTTGCCGGCGGTGGTCGCCTTGCCTCTGCCCTCTCTGCCAAACGGCCCCTCAAGAACGTGTTCTCGCACCCCAATTGCATGACTACCTTATTGGTCTCACTGAACAATGCAGCTATTTTCTGTCCCGCCATTTTGGTGAACTTTGCGTTCGGGTCAGAAAGGATTTTCTCGAGCTTTAGCCTGACGCTATGCATAGTCACGGCAGCCAACTCCTCTCGAGTCGTCGCCGTTGTCGCTTTCTTATCGACAAAAACGTCGTCTCCCTCTGACTCGCTACTCGTACCGGTCTCACTTAAATCGACCAGCAACAGGTCCGAGTTCGCACGAGTCTTATCGACTCCTCGAACTACACCCCCTCCTGCCACTTTGTCTGACTCGCTCTGTACGTTCCTATTACGCACTAGGCCAGGCGGGCTCCTGGCCAATTTTCCACTTCGGTGGAAAGTATGGTTATGTGGGTTGCCCACCAAGCTCTCTTCGTCGGTCTGTACAGTCTTATTTTCATCCAGGGCCTGTTCAGTCGCCCACTTCTTCAGTCCGTCCTGCGAAGACGGCTTCTCCGCGCCTTGCGGTTTAACCTTTGTCAGCGCTACCGTCACTGACTTGGCGATGGCCTTATGCGCATCGCCTCTGTCCGCGTTCGTCGCCGTTTTGGTCACCGTCTTTTGTCCTTCCGTTTTGTCCATGTCCAGTTTCTCTTTGTCCGAGTCAGTTTTTGCCTTTTTGTCTCCTTTATTTCCGTCCGGGTTTGGGGGTTTAGCTGTTTTCATTATGCAGAGAAAGTTTTTGTTACGACGGTTCGGCCATCATGGCAGCCCATACGCATATGGGCATCTATCCCCGCCGGGTAACAACCCTAGTTAAACTACGCGGAAGCTGAGAAGCAGCTTGTCGGGCGATCACCCCTATCCACGCAGACATGACTCTATAAAAAGGTTATGAATCTTGATGCTAGAGGTTTAACGTCACCCCTACTAAATGAGCACGTATGCCCCGCGGCACCGTTCACCCAGAGTTCGGGCTAGACGTTGCCAGCGTATCTTCCCACTGGCGGGATATGAGGAAATAGTGATCAGCTAATCCTCCACACATGCGCCCGGGGGGGCCGACTTCAACTCCCGAATAGGCTCCGCCCGGACACGGACAGCGGTTCTTCCACGTTGAACATGCGGTTTCACATGGACTTTACCGGCGTTAAGCCGGAACTTACCATTTATTACGCCGCAGAGGTCAGGTACTAACATATCCGCGTCCTACGGTCGCGGGGCTACTACTCCCCGCTTGGTTAGTCTCCGAGAAATATCCGTCGACACCCGACCGCATCTCTGTCACTCGACAAACATGGACACGAGCACAGACAACGTGGACACGCACGCACTCACACACCCCCCAAAACCCTCGCACCCCCTCCGGAAAGAACCGGTGGCAGCCCGAAGGCCCGCGAGCCGGGGGAACCCGCGTGTCGTCTTAACTCCGTTAGCCTACGACGGCCAAGGCCCGGACTAAGGCCAGGCCCGAGCTCGCTCGTAGTTTACAGTGGGAACCACGCTGGAGGTGGAGTTCGACTTGACTGTGATAGGCTAAGCGCTGCGGCACAGCGTGTGTTGCGCTTCAACAGTCCTGTGGAACATGACTTCTCGCGTTGTCATGAGCGGACTCGAAAGATCTGCGCCGCGTGTTGCTTTGGATGTTGTTCAGCAACCGAGGCAAAGTTTTCCGCGGCGTGTTGCTTCCCGCGGCGCGATGCTCAGCCGCGTGTTGCTTTGCGGGCAAACACGCGGCGTGTTGCTTTCACCGCCGGGGTCGCTCAGCGGCGTGTTGCTTTGTGGGCAACCACGCGGCGTGTTGCTTCCCGCCGACGGCAAAAGCGCCGCGGACGGCAACACCCGCGGGCAAACCAAGCTCGCTCGCGGCGCGTCACTCCGAGCCCGACGACTCATGCTATCAAAGTTTCTCGCGGCGTGTTGCTTTTAAAATTTCCATCGGGGGTGTTAGCCCGCCGAGGTCGCGCACACCATAAAGGTGTTATGACGCCCTACTCTCCCGCCGTGCGTGACGCAACACAGCAGAAGAGCAGGAACGCCCTTAGACCGCCTCTTACTCGCAAGACTGTCGGGACGGGCCAGCTAGCAACCCGGGTGCGTCACGTCTCCTCAGAGACACCCAGGCGCTCCACTGAGCCCTTTTACCCCATTTCGGGATCACCAAACAGCCAAGCGAGCACGCCTAGAGGACGGCCCGTATTATACTCCACCGAGCTGACGGTATGATGCTGATGGGGCACAGGCGAGTGCCAACCGATCACATACCGCAGCTCGGGGTCTGCCCCAGCACTAGCAGCAACACGCCGCATCTCACTACACTCAGCACGTGGGCGCCTAAGCGCTTTGCCATCGTACGCCCTACTCGTACGCCCTGTTATATGGTTTCCTTCTTTAAGATTCCCGCAAGTCATGTCCACTCCCACCAGTAGATAGGGACAGTGGGAATCTCGTTAATCCATTCATGCGCGTCACTAATTAGATGACGAGGCATTTGGCTACCTTAAGAGAGTCATAGTTACTCCCGCCGTTTACCCGCGCTTGCTTGAATTTCTTCACGTTGACATTCAGAGCACTGGGCAGAAATCACATTGCGTCAACACCCGCGAGGGCCATCGCAATGCTTTGTTTTAATTAGACAGTCGGATTCCCCTAGTCCGTGCCAGTTCTGAGCTGAGCGTTGAATGGCGGCCGAAGAGGACGACCGCGACGGCTCGCGCCGCCGCGGAAGCCTCGCAGCAAGGAAGATCCGCGGGAGGCCAAGGCACGGGACCGAGCTCGGATCCCCGGGACCGGCGCGAGAACGCCCGATCGGTTCACCTCGCCCAGGCCCGGCACGTCAGCCAGACCCGCTTCCCGACCAAGCCCGACGCGCCCCGCTCCTCAGAGCCAATCCTTATTCCGAAGTTACGGATCCAATTTGCCGACTTCCCTTACCTACATTAGTCTATCGACTAGAGGCTCTTTACCTTGGAGACCTGCTGCGGATATGGGTACGAACCGGCGCGACACCTCCACGTGGCCCTCTCCTGGATTTTCAAGGTCCGAGGGGAAGATCCGGACACCGCCGCAACTGCGGTGCTCTTCGCGTTCCAAACCCTATCTCCCTGCTAGAGGTTTCCAGGGAACTCGAACGCTTATACAGAAAAGAAAACTCTTCCCGGATCTCCCGACGGCGTCTCCAGGTCATTTTGGGTTACCCCGACGAACACTCTTACGAGGGCCCGAATTGTATGCGGTTCCGCTGCCGGGTTCCGGAATAGGAACCGGATTCCCTTTCGCCCGACGGCTTGAAAATCCAGGAGAGGGCCACGTGGAGGTGTCGCGCCGGTTCGTACCCATATCCGCAGCAGGTCTCCAAGGTAAAGAGCCTCTAGTCGATAGACTAATGTAGGTAAGGGAAGTCGGCAAATTGGATCCGTAACTTCGGAATAAGGATTGGCTCTGAGGAGCGGGGCGCGTCGGGCTTGGTCGGGAAGCGGGTCTGGCTGACGTGCCGGGCCTGGGCGAGGTGAACCGATCGGGCGTTCTCGCGCCGGTCCCGGGGATCCGAGCTCGGTCCCGTGCCTTGGCCTCCCGCGGATCTTCCTTGCTGCGAGGCTTCCGCGGCGGCGCGAGCCGTCGCGGTCGTCCTCTTCGGCCGCCATTCAACGCTCAGCTCAGAACTGGCACGGACTAGGGGAATCCGACTGTCTAATTAAAACAAAGCATTGCGATGGCCCTCGCGGGTGTTGACGCAATGTGATTTCTGCCCAGTGCTCTGAATGTCAACGTGAAGAAATTCAAGCAAGCGCGGGTAAACGGCGGGAGTAACTATGACTCTCTTAAGGTAGCCAAATGCCTCGTCATCTAATTAGTGACGCGCATGAATGGATTAACGAGATTCCCACTGTCCCTAGGAGCTCCCAGACGCGAGTATGGAGGATGTGCGAATGGTAGACAGAGAGAATGTGGTAAAGTCGTTTGAATGGGATGAATTGAATGTAGCCATGAGAGCGATGAAAGTGGGTAAGGCACCTGGGCTGGATGGAATAACTGTGGAGATGCTGCGTGCGGTCTGGAGTGTGATTCCGGGATGGTTGAAGAGACTATATGATGTGTGTCTGAGCACCAATCGCTTCCCTGCAGCGTGGAAGAAAGCGAGAGTGATTGTGTTGTTGAAGTCTCCTGAGAAAGTGCGGTCGGACCCCGGATCGTACAGACCAATTTGCCTGTTGTCCGTGCTGGGGAAGCTATTAGAGCGCCTAATGGTCAACAGGCTCGAGCGGCGATTGCGAGGTAGAATGTGCGAGGCGCAGCACGGGTTCGTGAAGGGGCGTTCGACCGAGAGTGCGTGGAACAGTGTGCGTGAGTACGTGAGTGAGTCCGTGCACAAGTATGTGTTGGGAATCTTTGTGGACTTCCAGGGTGCCTTCGACAACCTGGAATGGCCACGTGTGCTAGAGAGACTGCGTGAAGAGGGATGTGAGGAGATTGGGTTGTGGGAGAGTTTCTTTGACGATAGATGGGCATGCATGACAGGAGCGAATGGGGAAGTGTGGAAGAAGGTACTGCGGGGCGCACCGCAGGGGTCCATCTGTGGGCCATCCGTTTGGAACCTCCAGATGGATGAGCTCCTGTGGGAACTCCGCAGACGTGGATGTATGGTGACGGCGTATGCCGATGATCTGCTCGTGCCTGTCGAAGGGCAGAGCCGAGCGGATCTGGAGAGAATGGGGAACGAGTGGATGAGGATAGTGAGCGAATGGGGTGCGAGTGTCGGAGTGAGAGTTTCGGAGAGCAAGACCGTTATGATGCTCCTGAAAGGGAGCATGTCGGAAACGAGACACCCAAGCGTCCGTGTGAATGGGAAGCATGTGAGGTGTGTGAAGTGTGTGAGGTACTTGGGAGTATGGGTGGGCGAACGAATGAATTTTAAGCCGCACCTGGAGTGTATGAGACAAAAGTGTGTGAATGTGGTGGGAAAGTTGAGACGAGTGATGAGGAGAGAATGGGGATTGCGGAAGAAAGCATGGCGAGTGTTGTACAAGGGTTTGTTTGCAGCGTGTGTGATGTATGGTGCGAGCGTGTGGTACGAGGCCATGAGATACGGGTACGCGCGAGATGCGATTAATAGATGCCAGAGAGTGGCAATGAGTGCGTGTTTGAATGTGTGTAGAACGGTCTCCACGGAGGCCATGCAGGTATTGATGGGTGGTCTCCCGTGGGACCTGGAATGCGTGAGAAGAGGAACGTGTGCAAGAATGAAGAATGGTTGGAGACTGAGTGAAAGGGACATTGTGAGCGAGGACGAAGTAAGAGTGAAAGATATGGTTGAGAGTATGGAACTAGTGAGCGATAGGCTGTATGAAAGATGGCAGAGTAGATGGGACAACAGTGAGAAAGGTCGAGTGACTCATGGCTTCGTGCGGAATGTAAGGTTTGCCGAGAGCTGCTTGGGATTCGAGCCGAGCTTATGGCTCGGCTATATCCTAACGGGTCACGGCAGTTTGAATGAGTTTCTGTATAAAAGAGGTCTGTCTGAGACTGAAAGTTGTGCGTGTGGAGCTGAGTGCGAGGATTGGAAACATGTGTTGGTCGAATGTGAGATGTATGAAGATGTGAGGGACCTAGATGAATGGGGAGTCAGTGTGAGTGAAGATGGAAGAGTGGACGTAAGTAGAGTGTTAGAGTGTAAGGAGAGATATGAGAGCTTGAGCAGGTTTGCGGCATGTGTGTTTCGGAGAAGAATGACTGTGAATGTGTGAAGCGTGTGTGAAGAGTGCGGCCTACCAGTGCCAGGTCTGCAGGAGACCAACTGGAAGTAGTCTCGGCTACGAAGATCCGACCAGTGATCTAGACTGGTACCACGGGGACCGGTGGCCCAGGGAGTTAACTCCCGCCGGTCGCGGGTAGGACCATCGTGGTGGCAGTGGTTTACAGCCAAATGCTGGCTAGGATACCCGAGTTCCGTACTTGGGTGTCCGGCGGGTGAGCTGCGTCCCAACAGCTCGGGTGCCAGCCTGCTTAGCTGGTAGGGTGTGGATAGTCACCCGCCCCGACCAGTGGGGCTGCGGGATCCTGTAATCCCGCGGCATACTGGTAGTATCGACTTCGGTCGGTACGCGCTGATTGGGCGTATCCCAATCCCGCGCCCATGGGGGCCGTGTGGATAAGGCTCTACGAGCAGGTGCCGCACGTTAAACAAATCGACATTTATGTCCCTAGGAGCCGCTGCGGTGCCGATAACGAAGGGTGCTAGCGGATCGCGGGATAGAGACTGCGCGGTTGTCGTGGCGAGCGGCGCCGATAAAAAGTCCGTCGAGGAGATAAAGAAGACGCTGCTGAAGGTAATTGACCCAGTAGCGTCTAACATCAGGGTAAGGAACCTAAGGAAGGCAGGGGATGGAAGGGTCATAATCCAGGCGCATTCGAAGGCGGATGCAGACAAAATCGTGGCCAATCAGGCAATTAGGGAGAAAGGCCTTACGGTGGCCCGACCGGCCGCTAAGAGGCCGCGCTTAATATTGTATGATGTACCTAAAGACCTGGATATCGATGGTGTCAAGCGGGCCATAACTGTACAGAACCCCGAACTCCTGGTAGGGACAGATAAAAAAGCGTTCGCAGAGGAATGCGTGTTCCGTTTCAAATTGGGGAAAGATAACGAGGATACGGTGAACTGGGTGATTGAGGTGTCACATAGTATGAGGGACAAATTAAGAAAGGTTTCGAGAGTGTATATTGGCTGGAGGAGCTGTAGGGCTGCCGATTTCACATCAGTAACAAGGTGTTTCAAATGCCTGGGTTTGGGCCACGTTGCGAGGCACTGTGGGGCGACCGAGGAGGTCTGCGCCCACTGTGGCCTGCAGGGCCATCGGCGGGACAAATGCCCGAGCGCGGCTGGGCCGACTACATGCGTGGTTTGTAAGAGGCGCGGTCTTCCGTTTAATCACGCGGTAAACGATAAGGGATGTCCCTCATACGTGTTAGCCAGGAATAGGTACGCGGACACCATCGGTAATGGTTAGGCAGGACTCGCAGGGTGTCTCGAGTATGAATGTGGTCCAGTGCAATTGCCAAAGAGCGTATGCGGTTATGTGTGATTTGGGTGGAATGTTGTGTGAACGTCGAGTGAGTGTGGCACTGCTGCAGGAACCGTATGTGAAGGATGGAAGAGTGGCAGGACTCCCGCTACGAATGGATGTAATTGTGAATGAGGGTGAATGTATCAAAGCAGCAGTGGTGGTGAATGATCCCAATCTGGATGTGATGTGCGTAAGGGAGTGCACGGACGAGCATGGCGTGTGTGTGTGGCTGAAGGGAGACTTTGGCGAAATATATGTGGTGTCTGTGTACTGCCGGTTCGGTGAGGACATCGAGCCGTATCTGGCGTACATGGACAGAGTGCGAATGGTAACCCGAGGAAAGCGTGTATTGGTGGGAATGGATGCGAACGCCGTTTCTCCCTTATGGTACAGTAAGGGTAGGGGCGGCGGGAGAGAGAGTGAAATGCGTGGTAGAGCGCTTGAGGAATGGATCGTGACGAATGGGATGAGTGTGTTGAATGAGCCGAGCGAGAGTTACACGTTCAGCGGACCCAATGGGGAAAGCGACATCGATGTAACTCTCGTGAGTGATGTGACTGGGGGGTGCCGGTATGAGTGGGAAGTAAAGAGTGATTGGGGTATCAGCGACCATAACGTGTTGCTGATACGCATGACGTATGGCGAGAATGCCGAGCGAGTGGAGAGCGTGCATAGATGGGTGTGTAAGGACGTGGACTGGGAGGGATATAAGAGCGATCTGGCGGAGTATGCGTCCGAAGATGCTGCGAATGCGATGGATGACTGGGATGCGGACAGTTTGGCCGCACGCGTCACCTCTTGGATCCTGAGAGCGAATGATAATAGAATGAAAAGGCGAGTGTGTGGGGTTGCGAGGAAGCTTGTGTGGTGGACGGATGAGCTGGAGCGAATGAAGAAGGATGTGAGGAAGTGTAGGCGAGCCTACCAGCGAATGAGAGGGAGAGGCAGAGATCGAATGGAAAGATGCTTGAACGAGTACAAACGTACTCTTAGAGAGTACAAGAAAACGTTGTGGAGAGCGAAAGAAGAGAACTGGAGACAGTTCGTGAGTGACAAGGGGAATCGGGATCCGTGGGGTGACGTATATAAAGTATGCATGGGGAAGTACGGACGAGATAGACTGAGTGCCATGAAAGTAGGTGATAGGACAACGAGTACGTGGGAAGAGAGTGTGAATGTGCTGCTGGATCGCTTCTTCCCAGACGCGAGTATGGAGGATGTGCGAATGGTAGACAGAGAGAATGTGGTAAAGTCGTTTGAATGGGATGAATTGAATGTAGCCATGAAAGCGATGAAAGTGGGTAAGGCACCTGGGCTGGATGGAATAACTGTGGAGATGCTGCGTGCGGTCTGGAGTGTGATTCCGGGATGGTTGAAGAGACTATATGATGTGTGTCTGAGCACCAATCGCTTCCCTGCAGCGTGGAAGAAAGCGAGAGTGATTGTGTTGTTGAAGTCTCCTGAGAAAGTGCGGTCGGACCCCGGATCGTACAGACCAATTTGCCTGTTGTCCGTGCTGGGGAAGCTATTAGAGCGCCTAATGGTTAACAGGCTCGAGCGGCGATTGCGAGGTAGAATGTGCGAGGCGCAGCACGGGTTCGTGAAGGGGCGTTCGACCGAGAGTGCGTGGAACAGTGTGCGTGAGTACGTGAGTGAGTCCGTGCACAAGTATGTGTTGGGAATCTTTGTGGACTTCCAGGGTGCCTTCGACAACCTGGAATGGCCATGTGTGCTAGAGAGACTGCGTGAAGAGGGATGTGAGGAGATTGGGTTGTGGGAGAGTTTCTTTGACGAAAGATGGGCATGCATGACAGGAGCGAATGGGGAAGTGTGGAAGAAGGTACTGCGGGGCGCACCGCAGGGGTCCATCTGTGGGCCATCCGTTTGGAACCTCCAGATGGATAAGCTCCTGTGGGAACTCCGCAGACGTGGATGTATGGTGACGGCGTATGCCGATGATCTGCTCGTGCCTGTCGAAGGGCAGAGCCGAGCGGATCTGGAGAGAATGGGGAACGAGTGGATGAGGATAGTGAGCGAATGGGGTGCGAGTGTCGGAGTGAGAGTTTCGGAGAGTAAGACCGTTATGATGCTCCTGAAAGGGAGCATGTCGGAAACGAGACACCCAAGCGTCAGTGTGAATGGGAAGCATGTGAGGTGTGTGAAGTGTGTGAGGTACTTGGGAGTATGGGTGGGCGAACGAATGAATTTTAAGCCGCACCTGGAGTGTATGAGGCAAAAGTGTGTGAATGTGGTGGGAAAGTTGAGACGAGTGATGAGGAGAGAATGGGGATTGCGGAAGAAAGCATGGCGAGTGTTGTACAAGGGTTTGTTTGCCGCGTGTGTGATGTATGGTGCGAGCGTGTGGTACGAGGCCATGAGATACGGGTACGCGCGAGATGCGATTAATAGATGCCAGAGAGTGGCAATGAGTGCGTGTTTGAATGTGTGTAGAACGGTCTCCACGGAGGCCATGC
Organism: Temnothorax ravouxi; assembly: GCA_030770255.1. Classification (NCBI taxonomy): domain Eukaryota; kingdom Metazoa; phylum Arthropoda; class Insecta; order Hymenoptera; family Formicidae; genus Temnothorax; species Temnothorax ravouxi. The sequence goes on from JASTWP010000455.1 coordinate 62,982, forward strand.
AGGTATTGATGGGTGGTCTCCCGTGGGACCTGGAATGCGTGAAAAGAGGAGCGTGTGCGAGAATAAAGAATGGTTGGAGACTGAGTGAAAGGGACATTGTGAGCGAGGACGAAGTGAGAGTGAAAGATATGGTTGAGAGTATGGAACTAGTGAGCGATAGGCTGTATGAAAGATGGCAGAGTAGATGGGACAACAGTGAGAAAGGTCGAGTGACTCATGGCTTCGTGCGGAATGTAAGGTTTGCCGAGAGCTGCTTGGGATTCGAGCCGAGCTTATGGCTCGGCTATGTCCTAACGGGTCACGGCAGTTTGAATGAGTTTCTGTATAAAAGGGGTCTGTCTGAGACTGAAAGTTGTGCGTGTGGAGCTGAGTGCGAGGATTGGAAACATGTGTTGGTTGAATGTGAGATGTATGAAGATGTGAGGGACCTAGATGAATGGGGAGTCAGTGTGAGTGAAGATGGAAGAGTGGACGTAAGTAGAGTGTTAGAGTGTAAGGAGAGATATGAGAGCTTGAGCAGGTTTGCGGCATGTGTGTTTCGGAGAAGAATGACTGTGAATGTGTGAAGCGTGTGTGAGGAGTGCGGCCTACCAGTGCCAGGTCTGCAGGAGACCAACTGGAAGTAGTCTCGGCTACGAAGATCCGACCAGTGATCTAGACTGGTACCACGGGGACCGGTGGCCCAGGGAGTTCGCTCCCGCCGGTCGCGGGTAGGACCATCGTGGTGGCAGTGGTTTACAGCCAAATGCTGGCTAGGATACCCGAGTTCCGTACTTGGGTGTCCGGCGGGTGAGCTGCGTCCCAACAGCTCGGGTGCCAGCCTGCTTAGCTGGTAGGGTGTGGATAGTCACCCGCCCCGACCAGTGGGGCTGCGGGATCCTGTAATCCCGCGGCATACTGGTAGTATCGACTTCGGTCGGTACGCGCTGATTGGGCGTATCCCAATCCCGCGCCCATGGGGGCCGTGTGGATAAGGCTCTACGAGCAGGTGCCGCACGTTAAACAAATCGACATTTATGTCCCTATCTACTATCTAGCGAAACCACTGCCAAGGGAACGGGCTTGGAAAAATTAGCGGGGAAAGAAGACCCTGTTGAGCTTGACTCTAGTCTGGCACTGTAAGGAGACATGAGAGGTGTAGCATAAGTGGGAGATGGCAACATCGCCGGTGAAATACCACTACTTTCATCGTTTCCTTACTTACTCGGTTAGGCGGAGCGCGTGCCCCGAGGGCTTCGTGCCCCGGCCGGTCACGGTGTTCTAGAGCCAAGCGTGTCAGAGTGGCGTGAGGCCTCGCGGCCGATCGCCGTTAATACTCCCGCGTGATCCGATTCGAGGACACGAATAGGTTGCCTAATTAAATCAGCTCAAGGCTAACTTTAATTAAAAATAATTTAATTAATTTTTGTTTATTTCTACACTCATTTATATTCTCAAAAAATGCAGTACCAATCGAAAATACAAAACATAAGTAGAAAGGAAAAGTTAGGTTGCCTATCTTTTACTGTGCTCCCTATCTCTATTACCGGGTTGCCAGGTATAAACAGGTGAGTTGGTATTACCAATTTACACTCATCTTTATTCTTTAATTAAACTATGTACACGTCCAGAAAGAACGTGATATCGTATTGGCTTTGAGAAAACACAACTCATTTATAGTTTTGAAAATTAGACTTGATGTATTAATTGTTTACCAAATATTAAAGTTGTTTAAATTATAGCGCAGTATTCATATAAGTGCATAAGTAGTAACATATGGAATCAAATACATAATCTTATATAGTATAATAAAATTCAGTCATTGGTAGTCTGTTCGTTCATTTAAAGTATCTTTCTTACTTGAAATACTTCTTTTGTAAATTACAAAGCAATGACCAAACGAGATTGACTAAATTCACTTTACTAAAAATAGTTAACGAGAATAACTGGAGTTATTCTAAGAAGTATTAAAAAATAAATCATCTTTATGAATAGACTATCAATGAAAAACATTTCAACATAGAATGCAATCATAAATTCAAACATCAATTCATTGATACATACATGAGAGATAAAATAATGCGTGGAACTAGCTTGCTGCTTTACAAACGAAGCAAAAAGATTTCTGAGAAATCAATGTGAAAACTATTCTTGAGGAATAAACGTATATCTTTACCTTATGTAGTAAAAGTTATTAATTAAAGAATAAAGAACTGTTATTCAATTCATTCGTTCAACGCGTTAGTTCATAAAGAATATGTCAAATCATCGTAAAGAAATTATAAAGCGTGTGAAATATAATCTAACTGTCGTAAAGAGTTTTCGGAGTAAGTGCTCATTTCGTCATATTAGGCAATACTAGAAGTACGCAATTGACTTCGATAAAGAAAACGAATATGACTAAATTTTATAGAATATTAACTTGACCGCTTAGATCACATGACTTTTAGTCGATATCTTAACGAATTCGTACAATCTTTAAAAAGTGAAGATAAGATTACGATGAAAGAGAGCAATTATACTAAATACGCGTGGTTGTAACCGAGTCTTTCTTATAATTTGAGTCTTTCTTTTCTTAAAGCCTGGCCACAGCTAAAAAAGAATATAGGATTGAACGCTTTGCAATACCGCTACCGCAAAGACAGTCTTAATAATTCCTGATTCCAATAACAAGGAAGAAGCTTTCGAATATTCTAGAACCACAAACAAGTTACTTAGATAGAGGAATTTACAACTTAATCAGCGGTCCCTTTACGAATATCGAGAGTTACCTGTATGCGCTTCCACTTTATGTGAAAGTAACTCCAGAAAGGAGAAATACCGCCTTTACGAATGAGATATCAATCGTATCTCCCTCGAATATATGCTTCGTCTTTGTAACGTCCTTCGGATTATCAGTAATGGCGGATGCCCTTCCTTATACAAGACGATCTTTCCTTGTGTCGAACGTCGTCTTTTCTGGCGCTATGTCACCTTCTGATTTTGGTCGCTCGCAGTAATTAAGGAAGTATTGCTGAGGACCGATGTCGTGACTCAATCTTTAGATAATACAAATGAGAAAAGAACGGGTATAAGACACGACTCGACACGCTTGACTTTCTTGGACGGAAGACGAATTGGTAATGACTATCGTCGATCCGCAAGCTCGCAAAAGCACGATCGCTACTTCCGTAACGAACGCGGAAGTCAGGTATTGCAGCGCCCTACAGACGCGGAAACCGAGTATTGCAGCGCCTTTGCGTGCGAAACATACGCACTACAAATGTTACTAGACTGGTCTCTATAGAGTGTTTACGGAATCGGTTGCTTACTTAAATGCGGTAGATGGCAGCGCGCTCTCTTTCATATGCTGATAAATTGCTATGTTTTCAACAAACTATATATTAAAATAAAGATAATTTTATTGCGAACACAGTGATATTAGGTTGCCTAAGCAAAATCGATCAAGACTTGTAGTTGCCGCGGTTTAAAGTCCGAATATTTGAGTAAGAGAGCAGGGTGCGACAGAGAAGAGCTGAACGTACTATTCTATGCAATAGTCCGTGCAATACTCCGTGCGATAGAGAAAGACAACTCTATTGCTCGAAATCTTTTTTGGAGTAACTACACATTCATATACAAGGTGTCTGAGACCACCCCGTCCGCCCCTTTTTTTTCAAAAACTGAGCATTTTAGAGAAAAACGTTTTAGACAAAAATTGTATGATTTTGAGGGAAACATAAGATGGTGTCATTGATTTGACCTTGAGTGGCAATGGTGGCATTGTTAAGGTCAGGTCAAAGACATCTTCAGTTTCTTAAATAGAACCCCCTATTTTTTATTGCATATTCTTATAGCTTATGTCGAAAGCTTTCCAAAACACTATAATTAAGTATTTTTTCATTAAGTACTTTTCGAGTTATAAGGCTTGAAAGTTACAGTGTGACATAATATTTTGTTAAGTATTTATAATTTAAATTCCTTACTTTTTATTTTTGCAAACAATACGAATCAATTAATGTAAAGAATACACAATTTTCTTAAAGAAAAACTTGTTGTGTAACTGCTTATTGCATATTCATTATTTTCTTAGCTTCTCACGATTCGGGGTGCTTGATTTGCATGAGTTTCCTTGCTTCTCACGGTTTTAGACGTTGTTCTTAACAACGGTACAAAAATTACAGTCATTGTAAATGGCATTAAAATTGTTCTTCAGCTTTGTAGATTTAGTGCGCTATCTACTGTGCCACGTTACACTCCTACACAACAAGTTTTTCTTTCAGAAAATTGTGTTTTCTTTACATTAATTGATTCGTATTGTTTCCAAAAATAAAAAGTAAGGAATTTGAATTAAATACTTAACAAATTATTATGTCACAATACTGTAACTTTCAAACCTTATAACTCGAAAAGTATTTAATGAAAAAATACTTAATTATAGTGTTTTGGAAAGCTCTCGACACAAGCTATAAGAATATGCAATAAAAAATAGGGGGTTTCATTTAAAAAACTGAAGGTGTCCTTGACCTGACCTTAACGATGCCACCATTGCCACCCAAGGTCAAATCAATGACACCATTTTATGTTCCCCTCAAAACCATACAATTTTTGTCTAAAACGTTTTTCTCTAAAATGCTCAGTTTTTGAAAAAAAGGGGTGGACGGGGTGATCTCAGACACCCTGTATATGTAGTTACTCCAAAAAAGATTTTGAGCGATAAAGTTGACTTTCTCTATCGCACGGACTATTGCATAGAATAGTACGTTCAGCGCTTCTTTGTCGTACCCCACTCGCTTACTCAAATATTCGGACTTTAAAGCGCGGCAACCACAAGTCTTGATCAATTTTGCTAGGCAACCTAATACCACTGTATTCGCAATAAAATTATCTTTATTTTAATATATAGTTCAATTAAAAAATAAAGATAAGTGTAAGGTAATACCAACTCACCTGTTTATACCTGGCAACCCGGTAATAGGGAGCAGTAAAAGATAGGCAACTTAACTTTTCCTTTCTACTTATGTTTTGTACTTTCGATTGGTACTGAATTTTGAGAATATAAATAAGTGTAGAAATAAAAAAAATTAATTTAATTATTTCTCATTAAGGGTAGCCTTGAGCTGATTTAATTAGGCAATCCATCCGCGATTTGTTTGTTTATTCATTATGTTTGATAAAAAATACCTTTTATAGGAAAACAGATGAGTGAAGGTCGATTTTAGTCGGGATCTTAGACTATATAACGTGCATAGTAAGATTTCAGTAATAAACAACTTTTTCCTTTAAACACTTAATTTTAACTTTTATTTAAAAAATTATTAATTTTTTAATTAGAATATTTTTGTAAACTACCTTATCATCTATAGATTAAAATAATTAATAAGCTTGCGTGTGTAATTTTTAATATTTTTAATTACAATTCTAATGTAAAGTTAACTAAAGTTACTTAAAATTAACTAACGAATGTATAAGTGTGATTTAAATCAAATTTTTGAATACGTTGTATGGTGGAAATAAAAAATGTATAGAAAATCCAGTAACCGTTTAAGAAAAGCCAAGAATCTGAGAAAAAGGCAAAATCTATTGGGAAAGGGTAATCGAATATAACAAGCATTATTACCCTAACAGCACGATATATTTTGCAGCAATATTGCACGGCAAGCTTGCAATTTTACTGCAATATTGCAGCAATGTTGTGGCACTACATTTCCAATATTCATCCGGCATAAAAAAATTTTTTTTCGAAATTTTATTACTATTTTATAACTAAATTTGTTTCTTAAGATGCAGTTTATGATTATAAATATTTTCTCGTATTTTCTCGTATTTGAAAAAAACACTTACCTTGGTGGGATCGAACTCGCTACCTCTGGATCGTGAGTCAACTGCCTTACGTGGTAGACTACTTCTTAATTTGATATAAGTGTTATATAAAGTCTACATATGTCACACCAGCGCAAATATATAATTTTTCAAAAATTATTTTAAGAAACAAATTCAGTTTAAAAAGAGTATACAGCTGCACAAATTTTTAATATTGACATTATATCTATTATATGTATATCTATTATATGTACATAGAAGCAGTACGTAAATGCATTCTACTAAATTGGTACATATAATATATAATATACGTACGTATATGTATAATATGTCTTTTAATATGTTGCAGTGCCACCTTGCAACAATATCACTGCAAGATTGCCACAATTTTGTATTTTAATATTGCTGCAATGTTGCTGCAATTTTACGCTGCAAGTGCAATGTGGCAATATTGCTGCAAAATTGCTGCAATTTTACGCCGCAAGTGCAATGTGGCAATATTGCTGCAAGATTGCTGCAATATATCGTGCTGTTAGGGTAAGGTAATGCTGGAGCCGTCTGTTTTACCGATTATTACGGCATTTTTTTGTCGTCACGTAGCGTGTCGTATTAATTTGACAGAATTAAAAATCCTTTTCTAGAATTGCAGTACATACATTAATGATTCAGGGGAACTCCGATTTTATATAGAAAACGAGCAAAAATTACGGAAGTACAGATTTCCTTATTTACTTTTTATCCCAATATGGCGTCTCGAGTTGCGGCAAGCTGTCAGCTCGTCACAAAATGTATTTCATATCAAGAGACACGGTAGTGTCTCGCGCCAAGTACACGCGAAGCGAGACCGCACCGTGACTCTTTTACGCGACGCGACGGGTTGCGAGTACCCGAGATGTTGAGATCTCGATAACGAGTGAACGGATCAAGTTCTAAGTAGGCTTGATCGATAGCTTGGGGTCCAATTAGGGGGGGGTTTCTCTCATAATATTCCGCTACGTGCCCTACGAGCGGAGATATTGCGACGCAAAGTCCAAATGAGAAAATTTATTTTTAAGATACTCCTTCTACGTCGACCGTCTCTCATGCCATATCACGTGATCAGAGAAAATGTCCCTTTCACTTTTTCGACACTGGCGGCGCAGGTATCGCCAGTTTCGATATCGCGCGCGTATTTCGAACGATCTAGTAGGTAAATTATTAAAGGTCGGTAGACTTATCGGTCAGAAGGAAGATTTCTATTTAGCGAAATTAAGTATATATATAATATATGTATATTGATTCTTATGAATCAAGCTTGAATTCGATGTTAGGTATCCCAGGTAGCCGATGACGAGGTACAGATAGTGCGCTTCATAGTTTTCGGTGTCCAGGTGTAATAATACGTTGAATTCGATGTCTACGTGTTCCAGGTTGCCGATGACGAGGTCCACATAGTGCGCTCCGTAGTTTTCGGTGTCTACATGTATTAATACCTTGAATTCGATGTCCACGTGTCCCAGGTTGCCGATAACGGGATCCAGATAGTGCGCTTCATAGTTTTCGGTGTCCAGGTGTAATAATACCTCGAATTCAATGCTACGTGTTCCAGGTTACCAATGACGAGGTCCACATAGTGCGCTTCGTAGTTTTTGGTGATTAGGTGTATTAATAACTTTAAATCCAAATGTAGGACACGTAGATATTGAATTTGAGGTATTAATACACGTAGACACCAAAAACTACGGAGCGCACTATGTGGATCTCGTCATCGGCAACGTGGGTCACCTAGACATTGAACTCAACGTATTATTACACCTGGACACCGAAAACTATGGAGCGCATTATTTGTAACCCGTTATCGGCAACCTGGGATACCTAGACATCGAATTCAAGCTTAATTCATAAGAATCGACTTAAAAATTCCCTAGCGGCAGAACTAAAATTATGTCATGACATAATAAAAATTCGTTGAATTAAAATTATGTCTAGACATAATAAGAACTGGACAAATTAAAATTATGTCTAGACATAATAAAAATTGGATAAATTAAAATTATGTCTTGACATAATAAATTTGGATGAATTAAAATTATGTCTGACATAAAAATAATTCCGCATTTTTATTATGTGTATACACATAATTTTAATTCATACAATTTTTATTATGTGTACACATAATTTGTTTTCGAATGAACGTAAAACGTATTTGTTACAATATCTACCCGGGAAAAGAAAATTATATATAACTATATATAAACATATAAAATTATGTATAATTATATAAAAATATGTTTTCATTTATATAATTTAATATAATTATATCTAGATTCTTATATAAAATTATATAAAATTTTATATAATTATATATAATTAGATATAAGTACATATATTTATATATATTTATATATAAGCATACATAATTTTTAATAAATCAGAAAATTTTAACATATATATTTTTAATATTATTATATATAAATATATATTAAAATATATAATTATATAAAATATATATTATTCTGTATAATTATATAAAATTATACTTGATTCCTTACGTAAAATTATATATAATTTTATATAATTATATATGTTAATATATTTTTATATAAATGAATATAGAATTTTTCTAAATTAAAATATAAGTAAATCTTAAAATATATAAATTTATATAATTATATATAACTAGCTTGATACACCCGCGTATTTCGCTACAGTATGCGAATATAAAGCTGGGTATACACTTAGCGAACGAACACCGAACGAACAGCAAACGTAAACGTTCGTTGTCATTATTCAACGGATACAATCAAAAATTTCAAATTATTGCTACATGCAGCAAACACCGAATCTGGTCGAATTCTAGTATTTGGTGCAATCAAAAGAAAAAACAACCAACCTAGGAGCAAAAACGCGAATGTCCGAACATTCGCGTTTGCGGTTTGTTTGCTAAGTGTATACCCAGCTTAACCCTTGCTTGCCACACTGGGATCAAATCAACCCCACGACCATTAACCCTTAAATGCCACATGGGGTCCAGCGGACCCCAGATCCTTTACATTGATATATTTCCAAATGTTCCCACCAAAAATGGAGCTTATGTTCCCTCTGATGATAATTGATCGAGTGATTGACCTACCTGTTTGTATACTTAGCAGTACTCAGTTTACTTAATTTTTTATACTATGTTGAAATTGAAATTTTAACAATATAAGCATTTTATTCTCTTTTCTAGACCTTGAGCAACATTGAAAAAAATTTCATAACTAAAGATAAAAAAATCAATGCGTAAGGAGACATTTTTCATGCTGGGGTCTTTTAGACCCTATGTGTCATTTACGAAATTCTTGAGAGGTGTGGCATTTAAGGGTTAATTCCTTTAATTTTAAGTACCTAAACCTACGGGGAGCGGGTTCATAGCAACATTTGTCAAAAAAAAATTATGAATTTTTTTGTAAAAACAGCCATTTTTCATTTTTCTTTGGCTATTTTAATTTTTTTATTATACATAATTTTAATTTTTGGCTATACAACCTACATAACTTTTAAAAGTAAGCTTTTAAAAAGTTCTAAAAAAATTGGCAAGTTAAAATAATGAATAGCTTATATGTTATAACAATTTTTGTCGCCGGGATAAATTCCACTCCAATGTGGCAAGTACGTGATTCTACAGAAGTGTGGCAAGTAAGGGTTAAGGATTCTATTAATTAATTCACCCCCGAATTTAGATTTGCCCCTTTAAAGGTTGATTAAGGCAAAATCTTGAATTATGTTTTTAAACACCAAGTCGATATCTCATCGGGCCCAAGGATCGATCGAGAAAGTCGTGAAAACCTAATTTTTACCCCTATTCACCCCCTTAGGCGTCAAATTTCTAAAAATCCTTTCATAGTGTGGGTGTTTACGTCATGAGAGGAATACATCATCACTCTCTCTAAATTTCATGTTTCTAAGTTCAGGGGTTTAGGGCCTAAGCAGAATGGCTGTCTTGGCAATGTTTTATGCTTTAAGTTTACATAAGACAAAGACTTAAGGCATAAAACACTGCCTTAAGGTTATAATAAGACAGCCATTCTGCTTAGGCCCTTAGACTGGGCGTTGAGTCAATCAGTCAGAGGACATTTGTCTTTATATGTATAGATAGATATATAATTATATATAATTTTATCTGTCAAAGATATAGAAATAATTTAATGCATCACCCGGGAAAAAAAATTATATATAATTATATATAAATATATATGATTATATATGGACATATATAATTTCAAATATAGCTTGCAGTTAAGAAAGATGCATGATAGCGGTCTTTCCGTGATAGTTTGCAACGACGCCACTAGACGGCGCATAAAGATAAAACTAACTCGTAAGTAAATTTCAGTTGGGAGCTAATATAAGCAGCAGGTCTCCTGCGAAGCAAAATCATGACATCCGCGAGACCTATCTTTGTTAGCAATACAATGCAAGACTCACCTAACACTGTCTTGATGCAAAATAATGCAAAAATTATATATAATTATATATAATTTTTAATTGTATTAATTTTAATTATATATAATTTTATATAATAATATATAATCCTTTGAAAAGTAAACCTTAATATAAAGTTATATATAATTATATAAAATTATATAAAAATTTGTAGAATTATATATTTATATATATAATTAGATAAAATTATATCGTGCCAATTTTCATATATAATTATATATGATCATTTATATATAATTATATATGATTATATATAATTTTTTTTTCCCGGGTATCCATTATTGAAAATCGATATGCGCGACAAAAGCTCTTGTATATCATTAATTATGTTATTATTTATTATATATATTTCTATCCATATATTTTCAGTATTATTAGAAAAGTTATTAGCATTTAGGATACGAATCTTTTTCCGTTAGTTTGTAAGTTTCATGATTAAAAAGATCATGTCGTATTATTAACATATACCTAAGATTTATAGAATCGTTATTAATTTTATTATATATCTCAATTGCGCGAATCTTAAATATGTTTTGTAAAAATTATGCATAATATTCCTATGCAAGGATATTTGTTTAATTATTTCTTCCTATTGCATTTAAGTATAGAAAAATATACAATTTTTATGTGTTTGCACTTTATATTTAATGAGCAGGCAATTAAATATATAATATGATTCAATTTGCACTACGTTTACATGACACCGTTAATCGGGTTTTATAATATCGGTAGTTGTCAGGAAGACCAATCGTAATCATTCTTCAGAAGAATGGAATAGTTGTGATTGACTGGCCTAAGAACTACCGATGTTATAAAACCCGATCAACAGTGCCATGTAAACGTAGTCTTATGTCTCTTTATTGACTGACATCCCTGGTAGAAATTGCCTTGCCAGCGCCACGACACTTGTCAGCGCCATGCAAAGTTTGCCACGCCACAGCCTTACCCTAAAAACTGGAAAGAGCCATATCGGGGCCATGTTCGCGCCTAATATGGCATTTACATAAAATTGAACGGGCGCAGGTCTGGATTTGACTGAGTTTCTAATGCGATCCACACTTGCGCCACATTAGGTGCTGTCGAGATTCTTCTCTTTGGCTTCTAGATCAACTTCTTAAATGTTTTAGAAATTATTAACGCATGTACGTTAAAATTGAGACACGATTGTTTTATCCTTCACCTGCCGCGGCCGGGGTCCTTCGGCTGGCAGGGCTCTACTAATTTATTTGGCAATAAATGATAATAAATAATAATAAATAATAATAATAATAAATGATAATAAATAATAATAATAAATAATAAATAATAATAAATAATAATAAATAAATGGTAAATAAATAATTTGATTCGGCAATAAATAATAAATAATTAATTAAATTTATATAAATAATTTATAAATAAAAATATAAATAAAAACAATATTAAATAATTATTACTCTTTTTAAACTGAATTTGTTTCTGAAGATGATTTTTGAAAAATTATATATTTTCGCTGGTTATGACACATATATGTACACGGAGAGAAAAATCAAGTCGTAATACTATGTGAACCTGTATTATAAATACCTTATACTTTTCTCATGTTACATTTACAATAAATTCAACTTCTTATCCTCCAAAATTCATGCTTTTAGAAGGTAGATACTGTTTTTATTAGAAAAGCTTTATAGATATATGTATTATTATACAATTACCAAGTTTTAGTTACTAGCGTCGCCACCTGATTTATAGTTACTAGCGTCGCCAGCAATGCGTGTCATTCAGCTGTCTTACAGTTACTATTGACCCACGACATTTTTCGGTGGGCGTTTAGTAAAAATACGCTACTGCTCGCTTGTGTACGTGCCCCCTCTCCCCCTCGTCACTAGGGATCCATGGTTGCTAGGCGGCTGAGACTTTACATGAGCGACACGGTAAAATCAGGTGGATCGCATGTAAATTTAAAGAGGCAGAGCGTCTGCTGTTTTTATAGTGGCGTTGTTATTAAATAAAGATTTATTTCGAGTACTAATCTTAGGACAAGCGTACTTAGTATAAGATAGCTGTCAAACACGTTAAAAATACTTCAATTCACAGGAAAATAACATGAGAAATAGATAGAAATTTAAGGTGAAAAAATTATCACGTAAAAATAATTTGATTTTTCTCTCCGTGTAGACTATATATAATATAACACTTACATCAAATTAAGAAGTGGTCTACCACGCAAGGCAGTTGGCTCACGATCCAGAGGTCCCGTTCGATCCCACCAAGGTGTTTTTTTCAAATACGAGAAAATATTTATAATCATAGACTGCATCTTAAGAAACAAATTTAGTTATAAAATAATAATAAAATTTCGAAAAAAAAATTTTTTTTTATGCCAGGTGAATATCATATAATACCGCTGCCATGTTAGCGCCATGCCAGCGCCATGCCAGCATCCACGTCAGATCTGTGGCGCTAGCGGGCAAAACGTGACGTTTCGCGGATGGCGCTTACCAGCGTGCCATGCCAGCACCTGAAATGGCAGTTTGGCACGCTGGTCAGTACCATGCAAGCGCCCAGTCAAAATTTCTACCAGGGATAGTTATATACTTTTAAATCTTGTTCTTTTCTAAAATTCAATCAATTGAATAGCAAAAACTACGTTATCATAATATATATATCGTACTATTTAATATTTATAATTAATAGAAAATTATAAACGATGCGTTATGTATGAGAAATTTGACAGAATTGCTTTTATCAAATAGAATTAATTTGTGATTAGTTGAAAGAAATAAAAGAATAAACAAATCAGGTAAGTTTCAGACACGTGTTACAGGTGTCCATCTGTAATTATCAAAAACATCGATACCTGTAGATATCGGTACATATACAATTGCGAACAACATTCAGTAAGACACGCGAAAAAAAATAAATAAAAAATTTTACAGTTAACGACTTATTAACATTAATCATGCTATATTGCGATTATGTTTTATGTTGAAATTGAAAAATATATACAAGGTGTACAACTAAAAGGGTTACAGATTATTATTTTTAAAAAACTAAGCAAAATATTAAATTGTTGTTTTCTTTAGAAATAATAGTCCGTAACACTTTCAGCTTCATACCTTGTAATACTGTTTATAAGATTATAAGGTATATTGTTTATAAGATTAAGATGCGTAACACACTACAAAAAGGCGTAATGTCCGTACAAAATTACTTTTTTAAAAAAAAGGTAAAAAAAGGCGCCAAGTACACGCATAGTAGTGTATATGTATTATGTTGTTACCCTGTTATGTTGTTACCTCGAAAAAAACAAAGTGGTAGTATTATACCTCCAAATAGCTTTACCCTGTACATACTGTTTATAAAATGCGTAATACTACAAAAAGGCGTGATATCCGTACAAAATTACCTTTTTTAAAAAAAAGGTAAAAAAAGGCGCCAAGTACACGCATAGTAGTGTATATGTTGTTACCTCAAAAAAAGAGAAAGTGGTAGTATTATACCTCGAAAAAATATAAGTAATAAGTGGTAGACATAATCTTTATATCTCGAAAAATCTCGAAAAAATCTAAGCAGTAGTATCTTTATTTCCGAAAAATTATAACCCAAGTGATACACATCACAAAATTATGTTACCTTATCAAAAAGAAGAGTCGCGCTTCAAGTGATCTATTACAATTACAAAAAAGAAATTATATCTCTTTAAATTACAGCGCCAATTACAGAGAAAACATATATATTGCCTCAAAAAATAATTGTTGCACTACTTTGAAAAATCTTTACATTGTGTCAATTAAAAAAGACTGTATGATAACAATTTTATTAGATTAAAAAATTTTATTTAAATTTCACAAGGAAATACAAGATATTTAAATACAAAGTTTACATGTGTATTTTTTAGTGGTCACAAAGAATTACAGAGGTAACAGTACAAACTAAAAATATTTTATTAAAATATCCAACGAGGGAATACAATTTGTATTTAAATACAAAGTTTATATATGTATTTTTCAATAGAATAAAAGATTTAATCACAAAGAATTACAGAAATAACAGTACAAAATAAAAATATTTTATTAAAATACATAAATTTTTCTTGTAAAAATACTTGGCGCTGCTAGACCTCGAAATTTTAAATTGATTATCAGCGTGGTGTGTATGTGCGAGCGAGTGATATGGGTGTGCGTGACGACGGCGTATAATGCGGCTTATAATTAAGTATAAGATAAGTTTATTTATTTATTTAAAATTTCGAGGTCTAGCAGCGCCAAGTATTTTTACAAGAAAAATTTATGTATTTTAATAAAATATTTTTATTTTGTACTGTTATTTCTGTAATTCTTTGTGATTAAATCTTTTATTCTATTGAAAAATACATATATAAACTTTGTATTTAAATACAAATTGTATTCCCTCGTTGGATATTTTAATAAAATATTTTTAGTTTGTACTGTTACCTCTGTAATTCTTTGTGACCACTAAAAAATACACATGTAAACTTTGTATTTAAATATCTTGTATTTCCTTGTGAAATTTAAATAAAATTTTTTAATCTAATAAAATTGTTATCATACAGTCTTTTTTAATTGACACAATGTAAAGATTTTTCAAAGTAGTGCAACAATTATTTTTTGAGGCAATATATATGTTCTCTCTGTAATTGGCGCTGTAATTTAAAGAAATATCATTTCTTTTTTGTAATTGTAATAGATCACTTGAAGCGCGACTCTTCTTTTTGATAAGGTAACATAATTTTGTGATGTGTATCACTTGGGTTATAATTTTTCGGAAATAAAGATACTACTGCTTAGATTTTTTCGAGATTTTTCGAGATATAAAGATATTATGTCTACCACTTATTACTTATATTTTTTCGAGGTATAATACTACCACTTTCTCTTTTTTTGAGGTAATAAGAGATACACCATTGGTACGAACGCGAAAACAAGTTTCCCTGAATTGCACAACAATAAAAACATCGATAAATTCTCCAAATCAAGATTTGGAAGCGTAATATAAAAGTATAATGTCGATGTGTATCGTGCGTATGTATGCGTGCAATGTTAGGTGCTATCCTTGTCTATATCCTTGTCTATACAAAGATATCAATAATAAAATATAAACAGAGAAGAAAAACTAAAAACAGTTCAATGGAATGCTAGAGGATACATCGGAAAAAAGAGGAAATAGATGGATATATAAAAAACGCGGATACACGCAGAAAATTTTTCTCGAATAATGTAGAATACTCATAATAAAATTTACCAGATTTGCTACGTACCGGTAAGATATACGCGTATTCAACCGGAAATTAATATATGACAATAGAAAAGTAATAGTTTGATCAGATACATCTTGTAACCTAAAGGTAAATAAATTTGCCATACTAACAAGGAAATATGAGAACAGTAAAAAAAGTCCCATACTAGCATGTGTATATTCGACGTTGTAGCTTGAATTACCAGCTTCACAGATGTCTTGGATTGAGCGTTGTTTTTTAAGACGGTATAGGAAAAATATAATCTAGGGTGGTACCTACCGTGAACTGTATAGAAATATTCGTTGCGTATCTGGCAATAGTCTATGTTCTTCATAGAAATGCGATAGTAACCGCGATCGTGGACGACGGAAGGCGCGCGGCGCGAGCGGCAACGCGGGCTCGCGCGGCGAGAGGGTTCGGCTCGCGCGGCGAGAGGATTCTCGCGTGGTATATTCTCGCGTGATTAAGATTCAACATCGACCTTTTATCTAGGGCAGCTCGGCAGGGTCTTTACAGCGTTCTGAAGTTCGCTCGTGGCGAACAGCTGACCGCCACAGCCTATAACGGCAACTTATGTCCTTATGTTTTTGACATGACTGCAACAAACGTCTCGTTTTTTGTTCATAAGATACACAATCGGACAAGATATAGATGAATCATCCGTCTTTAAATTAACATAGTAAAACACGCTCTCGAAAGTCCCATACTTTTGATGGAAATATTTACTTCTTCGTATAGTTTTATTCTTTGCTCTCTAAATTTTCCTATACTTTCTTGAAATCTTTAGCATATTATGACTATATCCTAGCCATGCAAGATTAGTATGGTATTTACTTTGTTTGTGTATACTTATATTTTCGAGAAAAATTTTCTCCGTGTATAACAGTAATTACGGAATCAAAAGTTAAAAACTATAAAAAAATAAATGTAAAGGGATACAATACTGTTGGAGTAAACAGTAGAGGAAATAGTGGAGGTATTCTTATTTTCTGCAAGAAAGATATAAAAATAGAACTGATAAATGAATAGAGGGATTTAGACAAGGATTTCGACATTTGTGGAATTTATAGGACAAAATATGGAAGTTCTAGCATGAACATAATCGGGATCTACAGAAGGCCGAATAAAAGTATTAATCCAGGAGAACGGACAAAAATAACGAAGTTTAATAGAAAAGGAATGGACACACTAATAATGGGGGACTTTAATGCACACAACATGTTGTGGAACTGCAATAACACTGATTCTAACGGTGAAGGACTTTAGAAAAAAGTTTTTAACGCAGGATTCCTTTGTGTGAATACAGACAAAATGTCAAGATTAAACGAAATAAATCAAAACCCTTCTAATATAGATCTAATTTTTTTCAGAAGCAAATATCATCGACAAATTAAAATACACATAGGCTAAGGACACTTGGGGATCAGATCATTTTCCAGTAAAAGTAAGTGTTGAAATCGAGGAAACCCCTTACACCAAGAAAACAAATAGAATAGCTAATGAAAAAAACATGCTGGAAAGAATACTGTTAGGGATATCGCAAATTCTCGTACTCAAAGTCGATGTCCCTATCGATATATCGGGGCGCCATCAAGCGTTACCGACTGCGTCGTCGGGTTTACTATCTACCATTTATTGTGATCCATGTTCTTCTCAATAGTCTGTCCGTTCTGTTTGGTTATCTCTCTACTCTCGATCATCGCGAACGCGGAGGCAAATTACTTTGTATCGAATTGTTTCGTTCATTCATTTTATGTTAAACGTATTCTTCCAATAAACACAAGAGATACATTCGGCTTTACATCCGTCTCGTTTTCTCGGTCGTTACCTATCCCTGCATAGCTCGAACAGGTTATGGGCCCAGAGCCGCAACGACAAAGTGAAGAAATACTTTTTCATATCTAAATTCGCTGAATCCACGCGAGAGTTTCTTTGTTCTTTCCGGGCGTGATACGTCGTGAACGCGATATATCGACCGTGACGCGTCATAAGTAAATCATCGTCGTTAAAGTGCGTTCCGCGAATAAATCGACGATGGCACAGACAAATACAATTAACTCTACGCGATTAGAAACGCTAACCAAGGACAATTATGATACTTGGGTGATACAAGTGGAAGCATTACTCGTTAAGAACGATAACTGGGGCTACGTGAGTGGCGAGAGGCCATGCCCGAAATCTCGTGGCGATGCCGACGACGCAGCAACTCGAGCAGCCATCGCAGCGTGGGAGAACGAGGATCGCAAGGCAAAATCTGACTTAATCCTAGCTATAAATCCCTCTGAGTTGAAGCAGGTACGTGGTTGTAAAACGTCCAAAGATGTGTGGGATAAATTAAAATCCATATACGACTCGAAAGGTCCCGCGCGCAAAGCAACGTTACTCAAACGCCTTATTCAAACAAAAATGTCGGAAGGCGGGGACGTTAAGACACACATCGCTCAATTTTTCGATGCCGTCGATAAGCTAGAATCCATGGATGTTCAGATCAACGGAGATCTTCTCTCGATCATGCTTCTCTATAGCCTACCTAGCAGTTTCGAGAACTTTAGATGCGCGATAGAATCTCGCGACGCGCTGCCAAACGCTGAGCAATTAAAAATAAAAATCGTAGAGGAATACGAAGCGCGAAATCAAGTCACCGTCAACGAATCAGGCGCGATGCTCGCTCACGGCAGGCGCAACCCGAATTCGAAATCCGGCAAGAATAACGCATCGACGTCACATAACGATAAGAACGCGAAAGCACCTTTTCGTCCTAAATACAAATGCTCTTTCTGTAAGATTACCGGCCACAAATATGCTGACTGCCGTAAAAGGAAGACGCAAGAAGCCGAAAAAGCAAACAATACGGAAGCGGAAAGTTTCTTCGCGGAAGTCGCTCAGTATTCGTCATCCGAGCCCGCCAAGGGCGTAGGCGCAAGTCAATGGTGTCTCGACAGCGGGTGCACGTCTCATCTATGCAAAGACGCTCGAATGCTGACAAACTCGATGTCCACACAAAGCGACATCAGGTTAGCCAACAACGCAACAAGTACGGTGGATGCAAAAGGGAACGTAGAACTTCTCACGAGAGTTAATAATAAAACTAAAAGGATTCGACTGGAAAATACCCTGCATGTTCCAGATCTGAGAACCAACCTATTATCTGTAGCCAAGATTGTGGACAAAGGCTATCAAGTCGTATTCGGCTCAAACCAAGCATCCGTAAAGGACATCAAAGGAAATATTAAGCTCACCGCTGAACGTCAAGGTGACTTATATATTCTGAAAGGATCCGGCGAACAAGCTAATACAGTCTCGCAGAAGAAATACTCTGATACCGAAATCTGGCATCAACGCCTCGGCCATCTTAACTTAAGAGACTTACTACTAATGTCGAAAACTCAAGCAGCATCCGGATTCAAGCTGAAGGATAACTCCAAAGTTTCGAACTGCGAAATATGCATCACACAGAAACTAACAAGTTTTCCATTCTCATCTCGAGCTAACAGATCACAGCACCGCCTCGACATCATTTATTCTGATCTCTGCGGACCAATGCGAGTAAATTCAACGGGAGGCGCGCGCTACTTCATGACGCTCATCGACGATCATACAAGATGGTGTCAAGTCTACTTTCTGAAGAGTAAGGATGAAGCAACAAGCAAATTCATCGAATTCAAGAACTTCGTCGAAAATCAGACAGGTCTCAAGGTGAAGGCTTTTCATTCGGACAACGGAAAGGAGTTTTGCAACTCCGCCATGGATCGTATATTGAAGGATTCCGGAATTCAACGACGCCTAACCATTCCGCATACTCCTGAGCAAAACGGGGTAGCCGAGCGGAAAAACAGAACGCTGATTGAAACCGCTCGTTGCCTGCTGGCACAATCCGGACTCCCGACACAATTTTGGGCAGAAGCTATCAACACTGCGAATTACATACGGAATCGTTGCATCACTAAGAGTTTGGATGGATGTACTCCTTACGAACAATGGAAAGGCGAGAAGCCCGACATAAGTCATCTTAGATCATTCGGATGTAAGGTACACGTTCTAAATAAGAATCCGAATAAGGGAAAATTCGAGCCCAGAACCGTCGAAGGCATTTTCGTCGGTTATGCTGACACTTCCAAGGGTTACCGCATCTGGATCCCGAAGGACCGAAAAGTCATTGTCGCAAGGGATGTGAAATTCCTGGATGGATTCGACACGAATAACACTTACGAAGACTTCATAAGTAATGAAACGACAAATGGTCGGACGAAGCTTCTCGATGAAGATGATGACTCACTTCAAAACCTAGGGATAGATATCGCAAACAATGATGAAATGATCCATCGTCGAGCACCCGAAGATCCAGCAGATGCTGATATCACGGCTGAAGATGAAGACGAGGATGACGATCCGCTACCATCTGCAAATGAAGATGACCACTTCAACGAAGATCAACCGCTTGTACGAGGTCCTGGACGTCCACGGAAGATTCGTACAGGGAAACCTGGTCGACCAGCTAAGCAGTACCACATGAAAGGACCGGTTTTGCAACAGAGTCGGCCCGCGACCGTTGAGGAAAATCCCGAAGAAGAGAATATGGCCGAAGATCTGGAGTGGTTCGACGCGCAGTTTGCCATGGCGGCTTCTGAAATATCTCTTTCTCAGGCTGTTTCAGGTCCAGACGGTAATGAATGGCGAGACGCTGTGTATGCCGAGATTAAGTCTCTCGTAAGCAACGACACCTGGACACTCGTTGACAGACCCAATGGCGAAAAGGTGATAGGCTGCCGAACCGTGCTGAGGAACAAATACAAGGCGAACGGAGAGCTGGAACGAAGGAAGGCCCGCGTAGTTGCAAGGGGATTCTCACAACGTCCTGGCGTAGATTTCCACGATACATTCGCCCCGGTTGCAAGACTCAGTTCGTTGAGGGCGCTCATGGCTGCGTCCGTAGAGCAAGGCATGCGGATCTCACAAATTGACATCACTACTGCCTATCTAAATGGCATAATGGACATGTTAGTATACATGGAGATGCCGGAGATGCTACAGGAGATGCTTGAGAGGATCATTGCGACCGAATCTAACGCTGTTCTGATCGAGAAGGCTAAAAAGATGTTGTATGCGCTCAAGAAGGGTAACAAGGTATGCAAGCTCGAGAAGGCAATATACGGCCTTCGTCAGGCAGGCCGTCGATGGTACGAACGACTGGACAAAGCTCTCAAGAAACTTGGACTGACTCCAACCCATGCCGACCCGTGCGTGTACTACGACAAGGAGAAACGAACGCTGGTATTGGTCTACGTAGACGATATTATCATAGCTTCTCGCGATGAAACCCGCATCATTCACTTGAAAGAAGAACTGGCCAAGGTCTTCGTAATCAAGGATCTTGGATACCCAAAATATTGTCTCGGGATTGAAATATCTCGGATCAAGGACGGGATACATCTATCTCAAGCTGGATACATCCGTGACGTTCTAGACAAATTTGGCATGACCGATTGTAAGCCAGTGAAGACACCTCTGGATGCTAGTGTCAAGCTGCATGGTGCTGTCGAAGACACGGACGTAGACGAATTAAAACTACCCTATCGCGAACTCCTAGGTTCGCTGATGTACCTGGCACAGGGATCTCGCCCTGATATTGCTCACGCAGTAAGCGCACTAAGCCAATGGTGCACCTCTTTTAAACGAGTCCACTGGACATCTGCCAAGAGGGTACTCAGATACCTCAAAGGCACCATCAACCACGGATTGTACTACACGAAATGTGGAAAGGCCCTTATCGGATATACGGATGCTGATTGGGGCAACTGCGGCCTGGATCGCAGGTCGTACACTGGATCTGTGTTCCTACTAGCCAACGCTGCTATATCGTGGGAGTCGCGAAAGCAAAGAACCGTGGCTCTCTCATCCACTGAAGCGGAGTATACCGCCCTTAGCGATGCTGCAAGGGAAGCCATTTATTTATCTAAACTTCTTTCAGAGATTGGGTTACCATCACTCGGGAAGGTAACACTTCATAACGACAACCAAGGCGCTGCGAAGCTGGCTGTCAACCCGGTCTTCCATTCCAGGTCAAAACACATTGACATTAGATGTCATTTTATTAGACAGGCCCTGACGGATCACCGGATCAACCTCGTCTATACACCCACGGAGGACATGATCGCCGACGTTCTTACCAAGGCACTACCGAGCAGCAAACATTCGTTCTGTACCGATGGACTTGGGATGAAAGACATCGCAGCCTCACGCACTCAAATTTGAGAGAGGGTGTTAGGGATATCGCAAATTCTCGTACTCAAAGTCGATGTCCCTATCGATATATCGGGGCGCCATCAAGCGTTACCGACTGCGTCGTCGGGTTTACTATCTACCATTTATTGTGATCCATGTTCTTCTCAATAGTCTGTCCGTTCTGTTTGGTTATCTCTCTACTCTCGATCATCGCGAACGCGGAGGCAAATTACTTTGTATCGAATCGTTTCGTTCATTCATTTTATGTTAAACGTATTCTTCCAATAAACACAAGAGATACATTCGGCTTTACATCCGTCTCGTTTTCTCGGTCGTTACCTATCCCTGCATAGCTCGAACAAATACAAAGACATATTGGATAATAAGATAGAATCAATAAAGAAAGAAATAACAGAAAAAAACTTGCAAACTAAATATAGTACGGTAGTAAAACGTATCACGGACGCGGTAAAGGTTGCCACAGAAAATATAAAATATTTAAAATTTTCGACACGCAAAAAATTTTACTTTTGACCTCTGAAAACACGTTTGCCTCAATGAAAATCACAACATGGCATATAATCTCACTAAACTTTGTTGGTCACATGGGCACCATAAGTTGCGTTTACAATATTAATGGCGAGTTCACACAACATACAGATTTCGAGATAATTGTAGTGACGTCCACCACGGTCTCCCCTATCTAACATTTCACACGTCAATCACTTATAATGCAGGGGATTTGCTTAAATAATATTGTTACATTATTCTACAAAAACTATTGGCACGACAATACAACAAACCAAGAAATATACAAAATATAATACCGGTGCACGTATTATGGAACTTTTCGGAATGGATTCCGATCAGAATTATTCCATTTTCCCTAGAAAACACAATAGAAATCTAGGAAAATAACTAAGCAATTCCGATCGGAATCCATTCCGAAAAGTTCCATAACGTATATATTTTCGTAATCTATCACGTATCCACAATACGAAAATCTTACCTCTTTTAAACCATGTGATTGCAAGAGAAGATTGATGAGTCTAGTGTCAGTTTGAAAGATCTTGTAAGTCATGTGTAGCTGCTTCGCAGGCGGGTCTTCCGGTGGTGTGGCTAAGGCAGAACATCTAAAAAACAAATAAAATGCAATTGCTCAACATTTCTGTGTTCTAAAAATAAGAATAAACGGATAGATAAATTCTTATATCAACTTACTTGAAGCGTAAAACGGATGTCTTGCTTCTATTTGGTCCATTCAATAACCATTCGTTGTTTAGCGTATTTCTTGCATTCGTTGTGCTATAAATAAACATCAACAAAGTATTAGAAACATAATTCTTATCACTATCGTGAATAATTTAATATAAAATCGGAGTACTTTTGTACACATATAAAATTATTCATTTCTATTAATAAATAAAATTTAGAGAGTTATACGATGTATATTATATATGATATAAATAGATTTATAGCTTCTAATATAAAATAAAAAGATAAAAAAACGGAAACAGACATATTTATGTATTTTATATTTGCGAATCCTTTTATTAATTTGTAATCGAATTTCGCTCATCTAATATTTCTTAAACATTCAGTAAATATCTTCGTAAATAATTTTTTATTGGAAAGATTTCATCATAATATCCGCTTGCAGTTAAATAAATTATAAGATTTTGTTATTTATTTTTACCTCCCGTTGAAGATTAATTTATTAATCTTATAGATTTTTTGCGAGAATCTTTAAAGATTATAGATAAATAAAAAGTTATAAATTTTTAAGCTGTATATCAAAGCTGAAAAAAAATATTCATATCACTATTAAGCAATTTATAATGTGTTAACAAAAAAATGCATAAGACGAGAGGTTGAATACAAATGCTGCTATAAGACAACGCAATTACTATAAAGAGATTATTATTTAAGAAAAATAAACCAACTAATACTCATTGCACGTTTATTCTTTATTTTTATCATCTATATTCATACACACAATGCATATGATTTCAAATCCGTTACTCTTTGCCCGTACTGGTTTTGCGGTTGTTTCTTGTTGCGGACCAATAATGATCGCAACAATTGTATATGTGTAGGTATATATTATAATCACCATATTTATATTTGTACAAAAATTGATGCGGAAGGGTATGTTTATGACACTACGCCTTATTAATATTTAAATATCAAATGTTAAATTGAAATTATTCAATTTCAACAATAAAGTTGTAAAGTTTGAGCGGGTTTCTCATGGTAATCTCTATTATACATATTAATAAAAATATACGATCCAATTAAGTAATATAATTTGAAAAAACCATTCTGTAATTCAGATTAAAAAAGGGAAAAATAGGCATGTTCATCGAAGAAAAGTAAAAGAAATGAAAAAAGAAATATTATATAAAATATTTTTTAAAGACTCAAAAAATAATAAAAATTGATTAATATCAGCGATATACATATTTAAAACTTCATTACCATAAGAAATATTGAGTTGAACGATTCATCGAATAACTGTACGAAATTCGAGAGTTTTTAACGAACGTGTAGCATTATACGTAACACAAGTAAACTCACTTTTCTGAATTATCAGATTTGTGAGATTTATGTACCAAGGCCTCCAATGCTTCTTCGCTGCTTTTAGATAACTGTGACATACCAGAAAGACTGGTAGAGGACATGAGTTCTTTCGAACGCTTTCCTTCAAATCTTTCTATTACATTTGTATAC
Source organism: Temnothorax ravouxi (assembly GCA_030770255.1). Classification (NCBI taxonomy): domain Eukaryota; kingdom Metazoa; phylum Arthropoda; class Insecta; order Hymenoptera; family Formicidae; genus Temnothorax; species Temnothorax ravouxi. The sequence continues at coordinate 87,418 of JASTWP010000455.1, forward strand.
TTTCTTTGGGACATCATATGATTTATCTGAAATAGAATAAAAAAACTATATGTAAAATTGTTGTACTATGTGAGTAAAAAAATGGCATATGAAAAATAACATAAATACTGATGTATGTATATTGCCGGCTAAAAGTTTAAAAATTAATTAAAAATGTGTACTATATGAAATAAATCAAACTTATGCATTATAATTTAACATATTTTTATTATTAAAGACTACATACCAAAATCCCTCAATATTTTTCTGAAAAACGTTATAGTTAAAGAAAGAAAATGCCCATCGCAGCAGCTCGAACAAAAATGCATTTCAATAGCGCACGCTATTATGTTGACGACCAGGCCAAGATCTTTCTTGTCAACACTTTTAATCAGCGTTGCTGCTTTTTTGTACCGGAAATTTGGCTCTAAAAATCTAGTGACGTTACTATCTAGCTTGGGCTTCAGCGCATCATATAATGAGGTACAATTATTGGAAGCTTCAGCTTTCAAGCATTGGAAGCTTGACGAGAATAATGATTTTTTCGTAATCGATGTTAAAGATCGAGATGATGATCATAGCTCTGCAGATTTACAACCTCAGGAAACGGCTCAAAAAAATTTTGTAGATGACGCTACCCCCAGTACTAGTCGTGTACAACAATTTTAAATGGTAAGAGTTGCTAAATTTTCATATGTATGAGAAATATCACGCACACATTTAATATTTTTTGTCTATTTATATTTTTTCTTACTTACACCGAGAGTCTGATTTTTATGACAGCGTGAGACAAAATACAAATATCCATATATTCAACAGTGTATTACAGAAAAACTATTAAAGGTATGAAAAAAATGTATTAAACCTTTTTTATAGAGAATTTAATAAGTTTTATTTCTAATAATCACCTTCATTACGATAGGATCAACGATTACCGAGATATGAGGAAAAAACTGAATTGGAGCACCTTTTTTTTAAGATGGCGAATCGAGCTCTGCAGATAGAGATCCGGACTTTCAGTATGTTCAATAGTATGCTAAGATAAAGGTCTCCACCAATTTATAGCTTTTTTCCAATTATTTTTTCTATTTTTGCTAATTTGACTGGACTATTAGCAGCACAAGTGGGGTTTTACAATCGACGCGTAATGTCAAATCGATGTTGACTTTGGGAGTTCAGACTACATTTAATCGCGTATAAAGGGTTTAATCAACCAAATTCTAAAGGATTACATATGAAATAGGGATAGAAAGGACTGAAGAATATAATAGAATTATAAATAGCCTGATATCTCAAAATTGGCGAAAGTTAGAGCAACCACGGACATTTCTCAAAAAATTCATTATAAACAAAAAAAGAACCCTTTTACCAATTATCACCAAATTCAATACCAACCTTCTTTTAATGATACTCTATATAAAATTACATGTATAACTTATACATGTAAATAACTTTTTAAGCAAAAATCGGTAACTCCTTCACCGATCCTCGCCAAATTCAGTAACAATCTTCCTTTAATAATATTCTATCCATCAAATAATTTAGGGTAGACCGATGAGGCGAATCGGATCAATATAACATGTAAAGTTTATTGCTTTCGACTACACTTGGCAAGTACGACAGAAAACGCTGCGACGTTTCGACCCTTCGGGATTAGGTCCTTATCAAGCACTGGATATAAATTAATTTAATTAGATGTAGGTTCAGTCGAAGAGATAAAATACACCGTCAAAAAATAAAATATAATGAAATAATACCTGATAATTCGGTTTTTGTCACGAACCCTACACATCTGTATTTACGAAGATTTTACCGGAAATAGTCATAAATATAACGCTAAAAAGTCATAATCTAATCAATATTACCGTAAATTACTGAATATATATGCACATAAAAAAGAAAGAAAACAAGACTTACATGTATGAGTCCAAGACAACACGAAAAAGCGTTTCATACGAGGAGAAACGCCAACGCTAACGCAACAGCGGAGCGCAGATTAACGTGTGCTTACATGTCGGAGTTCAAAAGCAGACTGATTGTTTTTAATACATATACCAGTAAGATGTAGGTTATTATTGCGAACATGTGAAAATCACGTGATAATTCATAACAATGCAATCACTTTATCGTAGATCGAGTTCAAATTTTCCGTGTCCTTTTTTAGATTAATTGTATTAGGGTGTTTTTTAATCAAAAACATTTCAGCAATCTCTCTCTTTTTTGTATTTTTTTCCTTGTGAATGATGTTAGTTTCATAGTTTCATCCCATTTAAAATTGTGGCTAAATTGCATTCTATGTTTGCTCACAACTGAGTGATTGCTGTCGTGTTTTTTTATGTCTTTCCTATGTTCGTTTACACGTGTTGATAAATGACGCTTGGTCTGCCCTATATACACCGCATCGCAATCGGCACATTCTATCTCATACACCAATTCGGTCTTTTTCTCCCTGACAAGCCGATCCTTACCGCTTTTTATAATGCCATCGAGTTTTTTCGGAATAGTGTATACCGTGTCAAGGCGGACTTTATTGAAAATGCGTCGGATATCCTCACCTACGCCCCTTACATATGGTACTGTGATGCAACGTCGAGCATCAAACAAGTTCAGACTTATGACCGTCGTCTCATTCCTATTCGCGAGCGTTTTAAGCCTAGCCTTAATTCGTTTATCAATCATTTCAGAGGGAAAAGAGTTGTTTAATAATATCTCTCTAACGATCTCTATGTTGGTTCCATGGAATCGCATATCAGACAAAAGAATCGCCCGGTCTACTAGGCTAGTTATTGTATTAATTTTATACTGTAAAGGATGATTAGAGAAATAATTGATATACCTTCCTGAAAACGTCGGCTTCCTATACCAATTTGTAAGAAGACGACTTCCCTCTCTAATGACGACGGTGTCAAGGAACGATATCGAGCCATTTACTTCCCTTTCATAAGTAAATTTTAAACGTGGGTGATAATTGTTAAAAGCGTTTAATACCTTATCAAGTTTATCCCTGGGAATAATGGCGAAAATATCGTCGACATATCTAAAAAAACACGAGATCTCGAAATCAAAAGAGCTCAAACATTGAGTCTCCAGATCATCCATGACTAAATCTGCACTGATCGGCGACAAGGGAGAGCCCATCGGGCTACCAAAGGTTTGTTCATAAAAAGTACCATTAAAGCAAAAACAAGTGGAATCGAGGACAAGCTCGACAGCATAAAGGAACTGAGGTAGAGTAAACTTCGTGTTCGGCGAGATTTCATGCCATCTCCTCTCAATAGCTCGATATCTCAAAATTTGCGGAAATTAGAACAATATAAGTTTTAAGACAGTTTTCGTTAGTGTTTTGTTTCAAACAAGCTGTTTTATCGTGTTAATTAGTAATCCAATTCGCCTCTGTCTACCCTATCAGTACAAAATTACCTTTTTCAAAAAGGTAAAAAAAAGGCGCCAAGTACACGCGTAGTTGTTACCTCGAAAAAAAACCAAATGGTAGTATCATTAATTTTAAATTTAAAAATATTTTAATAAAACCCAAATGGTACGTAATATATCTTTGTACATCGAAAAAACTCAAAAGTGGGTAGGTAGTATCTTTATTTTCACAAAATTATATTACCTAACTTAACTCAAGTGACATGTATTTCAATAAAAAAGATGTGAAATCTTTATTTTCTTCTTCACAAAATTATATTACCTAACTTAACTCAAGTGACATGTATTTCAAAAAAAGATGTGAAATCTTTAAATTAAATTGCGCCAATTGTTAAAAAAATATGTATATTGCTTTGAAAGATAATTGTTATGCAACTATACTTTAAAGAAATAAAACCCAAGTGGTATCTTCGTATTTCTATTCAAGGGTCTTCCTATTCTAAACCAAGTGATAATAGCTTCTTAATTCTCTTTAACAAATTTTTAATATTACAAAGAATCATTTTAATTACAAAAAATTAAAGAAGTAACGGTACAAAATAAAAATATTTAAAACAAAATAAATAAATTTTTCTTGTAAAAAAACTTGGCGCTGCATTTTTACTCCTGTCGCATTCTTCCCTAAATTATGTTTATTATTTTTTATTCAATTAAAAATCTCAGTACTAATGTTTAAATTTTAATGTTTAAATTTCAAAGTCTTATAAAATTGTTATCATACATTCTTTTCTAATTGACACAATGTAAATATTTTTCAAAGTAGGTAGTGCAACAATTATTTTTTGAAGCAATATATATGTTCTCTCTGTAATTGGCGCTGTAATTTAAAGAAATATCATTTCTTTTTTGTAATTGTAATAGATCACTTGAAGCGCGACTCTTCTTTTTGATAAGGTAACATAATTTTGTGATGTGTATCACTTGGGTTATAATTTTTCGGACATAAACATACTACTGCTTAGATTTTTTTCGAAATTTTTCGAGATATAAAGATTATGTCTACCACTTGTTACTTATATTTTTTCGAGGTATAATACTACCACTTTCTCTTTTTTCGAGGTAACAACATATACACTACTATGCGTGTACTTGGCGCCTTTTTTACCTTTTTTTTTAAAAAAGGTAGTTTTGTACGGATATCACGCCTTTTTGTAGTGTGTTACGCATCTTAATCTTATAAACAATATATCTTATAATCTTATAAACAGTATATACAAGGTATGAAGCTGAAAGTGTTACGGACTATTATTTCTAAAGAAAACAACAATTTAATATTTTGCTTAGTTTTTTAAAAATAATAATCTGTAACCCTTTTAGTTGTACACCTTGTATATATTTTTCAATTTCAACATAAAACATAATCGCAATATAGCATGATTAATGTTAATAAGTCGTTAACTGTAAAATTTTTTTATTTATTTTTATTCGCGTGTCTTACTGAGTGTTGTTCGCAATTGTATATGTACCGATATCTACAGGTATCGATGTTTTTGATAATTACAGATGGACACCTGTAACACGTGTCTGCAACTTACCTGATTTGTTTATTCTTTTATTTCCTTCAACTAGTCGCAAATTAATTCTATTTGATAAAAACAATTCTGTCAAATTTCTCATACATAACGCATCGTTTATAATTTTCTATTAATTATAAATATTAAATAATACGATATACATATTCGTACTCACATCCTTGAAAATTATTTCGGGAATTCAAGCGAATGTCACAACTAGATAAAATTATCTTTCATATTTTGACAGTTGAGTAGGAACATATTTGAGTTGGCGAAAAATGATTCTCTGAAACCGCACGTGTGTGTAAATAATTCAGTATAGAAAATATATAATCTTCATTTCAAAATACATTTGCACACTACGTACCAAAAATATATAATATGATAACGTAGTTTATGCTATTCAATTGATTGAATTTTAGAAAAGAAAAAGATTTAAAAGTATATAACTATGTGAGTCTATAAAGAGACATAGACTACGTTTACATGGCACTGTTGATCGGGTTTTATAACATCGGTAGTTCTTAAGCCAGTCAATCACAACTATTCCATTCTTCTGAAGAATGATTACGATTGGTCTTCCTGACAACTACCGATGTTATAAAACCCGATCAACAGTGCCATGTAAACGTAGTGCAAATTGAATCATATATGTATATTTAATTGCCTGCTCATTAAATATAAAGTGCAAACACATAAAAATTGTATATTTTTCTATATACTTAAATGCAATAGGAAGAAATATTTAAACAAGTATCCTTGCATAGGAATATTATGCATAATTTTTACAAAACATATTTAAGATTCGCGCAATTGAAATATATAATAAAATTAATAACGATTTTATAAATCTTAGGTATATGTTAATAATACGACATGATCTTTTTAATCATGAAACTTACAAACTAACGGAAAAAGATTTGTATCCTAAATGCTAATAATTTTTCTAGTGTAACAATAATAATACTGAAAATATATGGATAGAAATATATATAATAAATAATAACATAATTAATGATATACAAGAGCTTTGGTCGCGCATATCGATTTTCAACAATGGATAGATATTGTAACAAATACGTTTTACATTCATTCAAAAACAAATTATGTGTACACATAATAAAAATTGTATGAATTAAAATTATGTGTATGCACATAATAAAAATGCGGAATTATTTTTATGTCAGACATAATTTTAATGCATCCTATTTTTATTATGTCAAGACTTAATTTTAATTCATCCAATTTTTATTATGTCTAAACATAATTTTAATTTGTCCAGTTTTTATTAAGTCTAGACATAATTTTATTTCAACGAATTTCTATTATGTTATGACATAATTTTAGTTTTGCCGCTAGGGAATTTTTAAGTCGATTCTTATGAATTAAGCTTGAATTCGATGTCTAGGTATCCAAGGTTGCCGATAACGGGTTACAAATAGTGCGCTCTATAGTTTTCGGTGTCCAGGTGTAATAATACGTTGAATTTGATGTCTAGGTGTCCCACGTTGCCGATGACGAGATCCACATAGTGCGCTCCGTAGTTTTCGGTGTCTACGTGTATTAATACCTCAAATTTACCTGGGACACCTTAACATCGCATTCAACGTACGATTACACCCGGACACCGAAAACTATGAAGCGCACTATCTGGATCCCATCATCGGCAACCTGGGACACGTGGACATCGAATTCAAAGTATTAATACACGTAAACACCGAAAACTACGGAGCGCACTATGTGGACCTCGTCATCGGCAACCTGGAACACCTAGACATCGAATTCAACGTATTATTACACCTGGACACCGAAAACTATGAAGCGCACTATCTGAATCCCGTCATCGGCAACCTGGGACACGTGGACATCGAATTCAAGGTATTAATACACGTAGACACCAAAACCTACGGAGCGCACTATGTGGACTTCGTCATCGGCAACCTGGAACACGTAGACATCGAATTCAACGTATTATTACACCTGGACACCGAAAATTACGAAGCGCACTATGTGGACTTTGTCATCAGCAACCTGGGACACCTAGAAATCGAATTCAATGTATTAATACACGTAGACACCGATAACTACGGAGCTCACTATCTAGACATCGTCATCGGCAACCTGGGACACCTAGACATCGCATTCAACGTATTATTACACCTGGACATTGAAAACTACGGAGCTCACTATCTAGACATCGTCATCGGCAACCTGGAACACCTAGACATCGAATTCAACGTATTATTACACCTGGACACCGAAAACTATGAAGCGCAATATCTGAATCCCGTCATCGGCAACCTGGGACACGTGGACATCGAATTCAAGGTGTTAATACACGTAGACACCAAAACCTACGGAGCGCACTATGTGGACTTCGTCATCGGCAACCTGGAACACGTAGACATCGAATTCAACGTATTATTACACCTGGACACCGAAAATTACGAAGCGCACTATGTGGACCTTGTCATCAGCAACCTGGGACACCTAGAAATCGAATTTAATGTATTAATACACGTAGACACCGATAACTACGGAGCTCACTATCTAGACATCGTCATCGGCAACCTGGGACACCTAGACATCGCATTCAACGTATTATTACACCTGGACATTGAAAACTACGGAGCTCACTATCTAGACATCGTCATCGGCAACCTGGGACACCTAGACATCGCATTCAACGTACGATTACACCTGGACACCGAAAACTATGAAGCGCACCATCTGGATCCCGTCATCGGCAACCTGGGACACGTGGACATCGAATTCAAGGTATTAATACACATAGACACCGAAAACTACGAAGCGCACTATGTGGACTTCGTCATCGGCAACCTGGAACACGTAGACATCGAATTCAACGTATTATTACACCTGGACACCGAAAACTATTAAGCGCACTATCTGTATCTCGTCATCGACAACCTGGGATACCTAAACATCGAATTCAAGCTTGATTCATAAGAATCAATATATATTATATATATACTTAAATTTAGCTAAATAAAAATCTTCCTTCTGACCGATAAGTCTATCGACCTTTAATAATTTACCTACTAGATCGTTCGAAATACGCGCGCGATATCGAAACTGGCGATACCTGCGCCGCCAGTGTCGAAAAAGTGAAAGGGACATTTTCTCTGATCACGTGATATATATATATATATATATAATGATCAGTAGACGACGTATCTTAATAAAAAAATTTTCACATTTGGACTTTGCGTCGCAATATCTCCGCTCGTAGGGCACGTAGCGGAAAATTATATAGGAGATACCCCCCTTATTTTTACCCCAACTATCGATCAAGCCTACTTAGAACTTGATCCGTTCACTCGTTATCGAGATCTCAACATCTCGGGTACTCGCAACCCGTCGCGTCGCGTAAAAGAGACACGGTCGGTCTCGCTCCGCGTATACTTGGCGCGAGACACTACCGTGTCTCTTGATACATTTTTAGGCAGAAATCGGTAACCCTTTCACCAATCTTCGCCAAATTTGAAACAACCTTCCTTTAATAATACTTTATATATAAGATTGCATGTATAACTTGTACACTTTTTATACAAAAATCGGTAACCTCTTTACCGATCATTGCCAAATTCAACACCAACCTACCTTTAATAATACTCTATCCATAAAAAAAAATTAAGCTCGATATCTCAAAATTTGCGGAAATTAGAACAATCACATAGATTTTTTTAAACAGAAATCGGTAACCCCTTTATTATTAGCAATTTTTCTAATTCTATTATATTCTATAGTTTCTTCTACCTCTATTTCATATATGTATAATTCTTTAAGATTTGGTTAATCAGTTCTTAAGTTGTAAAATTTTCGATTTTGGCACATACATGTTGGCATCGAAAACTAGAAAAACAATTTTTTCTTCGGTCTTTTCTACCTTTATTTCATATATAATACTTTAAAATTTGTTGATTAGACCTAACTTTATACGCGATCAAAGGTCCATTACACGAGGTTTACGAAAACAAAGCTTCCTCTATGAAGAAGCAATTGGTTTTCAATTCCTGCAACGACCAATTTCAATTGTAAATTACTAAGTAAATTGTGTGGAGCATATTTAACATAACCATGCTGTAAATAAACCATATACAGAGTTACACATGGTGTCATCAACGCTTTTCGCTTCCGGTTTATTTCTATATCAAAAACGTCTAAGGTATTGTCCTGTATAATTAATTAAGAAATACAAAATTATATTTTTATTGATTAATGATTTTATTTTTGTTGTCTGTTATTCCTTTTTTAAACTTACTGTTTAATTTTTCAAAAGCATGACAAGCGCTTAAAGAAATTAAACTGTAATCGTAACTCTAGATTATGACGTACGATGAGAATCTGTATGCGTTTGACCTAGAAATGCCTAAATCAGAAATGGGAGGAATTAATGACGCCAAGTGTGCGTTCCTCTTTTCGCGATCGATCTCGTTGATAACTTGAATGTTAAGCAACCATTAATCTTTACATTCTATTCAATCAAAAATATTGTGGACCCGCTTCTTTCCCGAAATAATCCTTTACTCTCATGCATACTCAAAGTTCTCCGACCAATGTCGTGCGCGGGTGCATTTGAGTTTGCATGCAGTGCGTGTTTGCGTGTGTACAGAATGTCTAATAATAGGCGTGTTTGGTGAACAGATAAACACGAACATTCTTTATTACAAACTAAGTTTTAAAGCAATAAATCCAAAATCGAAAAGCTGCGAACGATGAAATTGAGATCATCTAGAAACAAAAATTCAAAGTAGAATGATCTAATTACTTTTGGAGTAATTTTCAACGAATTTATATATTCTTAACAATATGAAAAACGTACAAATTTCCGTCTAGGTCAACTTGGGCCAAAAAAGTTTTCTTTCTTGCGCAAAGTTCGAAAAAAAAGAGGCTAATTGTAAGTTCCGAGAGAGTAAACAGGCTCTCTAGATAGCGCTTCGGAAACAATTTACTGCGTGGCGCACAATAATTAATGTAACAGTAATATTTCATGTAGGTACTTTCTGCTTTAGTGTAATTAAAATCAATATATAGGGAAGTTAAATTAATCGAATCTTAAAAATAAACGAGGGTCATTATTTTACCTAATAATCAATTTTTATATATCCTGGTAAAACATTTTTTATATAAAAATACTAGCTGGTTACTCGGGCTTCGCCCGGGAGTCGTTTTTCTTCAAACGACTTTATATTTGTGTTTTAATATCCTTAATCGAAAAAATTCCTTTATCAGTTCGGATACCGATTCCCAAAAAGATCGGTAACGAAAAACTATACACTCTATAGCATTCCTCGGAAAATTCTACCCCTATTTTATATACTTTTGGCAAAAAAAATCGATAATAAAAAATTATACACTTTACGGCACTTTCCGGGAAATTCTACCCCTATTTTATATACAATTCTTTAAGATTTGATCAATTATTTGCCGAAAAATTGGGAAAATTTCGGATACCGGTTCCCAAAAAGATCGGTAACGAAAAACTATACACTCTATAGCACTCCCCGGAAAATTCTACCCCTGTTTCATATATAATGCTTTAAGATTCGGTGGAAAACTGTAGATTTGCATAGCGGACAAACATACATACATCCATTTTTATATATATAAGAGAAGATGTCACCAAGTTTCAAATTAATTGGCTTCTTTTCAATTCAAAATTCAAAATTCAATCACCGAAAAATTCGTCAAACTTCTGATACCTGCTTCCAAAAAAATCGGTAATGAAAAATTATATACTTTATAGCACTCCCCGGAAAATTCAACCCCTACTTTATGTACAATTCTTTGAGATTCGGTCATTCCGAAACCGGTTTCCAAAAAAATCGGTAACAAAAAATAGTACATTTTATAGCACTCCCCGAGAAATTCTACTCCTTCTTCATGTATAATTTTTTAAGAATCAATCAATTATTTCCCGAAAAATTTAAAAAATTAAAAAAACCGGTTTCCAAAAAGATCGGTAACAAAAAATTATATTATCTATAATTCCTTGAAATTCGGTGAATTATTTCCCAAAAAATTAAAAAAATTAAAAAAACCGGTTTCCAAAAAATCGGTAACAAAAAACTACACATAGTGGCACTCCCCGGAAAATTCTACCCCTATTTCATATATTTCAATCAATTATTTCCCGAAAAATTAAAAAAACCGGTTTCCAAAAAGATCGGCTATACAAATTATACACTTTGTAACACTCCCCGGGAAATTCTACCCCTGTTTTATATACAATTCTTTAAAATTCAGTCAATAAATTCCCGAGAAATTGAAAAAATTTCGGTACCGATTTCCAAAAAAATCGGTAATGAAAAATTATACACCTTATGGTACTCCCCGGGAAATTCTACCCTAGTTTTATATACAATTCTTTAAGATTTGATCAATTATTTGCCGAAAAATTGGGAAAATTTTGGACACCGGTTCCCAAAAAGATCGGTAACGAAAAACTATACACTCTATAGCACTCCCCGGAAAATTCTACCCCTGTTTCATATATAATTCTTTAAAATTCGGTTGAAAACTGTAGATTTGCATAGCGGACAAACATACAAACATACAAACATACATTCATTTTTATATATATAGAGATAGAGATATGTAAAAAACTTGCACACGGTACTGCTTCCTCATAGTTTTTAAATGTGCAAGTAGAAACTTGCACATTGCTTTCTTATAGTTTTTAAGTGTGCAAGTAGAAACCTGTACATTGGTTCCTCTATGAAAAAGCCCGTTTTTTTATGCATAATTATTAGTAGATATTTATTAATTTGGCTTCCTCATAGAGGAACCAATGTACAGGTTTCTACTTGCACACTTAAAAACTATAAGAAAGCAATGTGCAGGTATCTACTTGCTCACTTAAACAAGTTTCTACTTGCACACTTAAAAACTACGAGAAAGCAATGTACAAGTTTCCACTTGCACACTTAAAAACTATGAGAAAGCAATGTACAAGTTTCCATTTGTTAACTTAAAAACTATCAGGAAGCAACGTACAAGTTTCTACTTGCACATTTAAAAACTATGAGGAAGCAATGTGGAAGTTTCTACTTGCACACTTAAAAACTATGAAGAAGCAATGTGCAAGTTTCTACTTGCACACTTTTTTATGAATAGAGTATCATTAAAGATTGGTGTTGTATTTGGCTTAATATCTCAAAATTTGCGGAAATTAGAGCAATCACGTAGATTTTTTTAAACAGAAATCGGTAACCTCTTTATTATTAGCAATTTTTATTAATTCTATTTTTATTCTTTAATTTTTTTCTACCCCTATTTTATATATAATTCTTTAAAATTTAATTAATTAGTTCTTGAGTTATAATAATAATATTTATTTAACTTCGGCTGCTGCCAAGAAGCGGACTTGATTTACAATATGTTCCTTAACACACTCATCCATCCACACATCGCCCGTCAATCATAACAATTTTGACGGAATCATTCCTCACGCTAAAGCTCGTTATTATTTATCACTACTGCTCTCGCCTATCTTTTCTCATCTCTGCTTCTATCTTTTTCCTATCCTTATATAATTTTCTTAATATTTTTTTTTGGTTGTATTTAGTTTATCGTTTCATAGTCTATCTATTCTTTTCCTGTTATCCCTCTTTAGTTCTATAAACCGGTTCTTTATACTGCTGCACTCCTCCACATAGTGCTTCAAATTATCCCTTCCTTCCTTGCAAAACAAACACATTTTTTTCTCTTCCCCCCACCAATACATGTTCTCCGATTCCATGTTACCACATTTCAGATTTATCAGGGCTCTGATACTATCCCCTTCGATCTGTTTATCTATGTTTGCTCTCCTTAGATATTCCGGTCTATTTTCGTCTCTCTCTAACTCTTTATACTTCCTGTTATACTTTGACTGTATTATATTATTCTCTTCCACTTGCCTCTGTATCTCCCAGTCTCTTAATTTAATCTCTTCCCCTAAGTTCCTCTCTTCTCTCCTTAACGACTCAACTGCTTCCACCCCCCACTCGTTTCTATTATAGTACTTTTCTTTCTCTTTACCATATCTGTCTTTTCATTTGTTTTTCTCTTTCTCTATCCAACATTTCTTGACCCATTTTCTCTCATCCATTTCCTTAATCTTTTCTTCATATCCCATTGCCCTTCCACCCCATCCTATCCTAAGCTATCTCAACCCCAATTCCCTTGACATTAGGTATTTTGGAGTACAGAACTTTAAATCGAAAACCCATCTTGCGTAATCTAGCATAATTTTTTCCAATTCCTTTTTTTCTTCCCATCCCCAAATTTCCACCCCATACAACATCACACTCTGGACTAGGTAATTAAACAAACTCCCTCTCCTTATGAAATCATCTTTACATATCCGTTCTCCAAGACCCCACGTCCTATTTACCGCAATTCTACCTTTCCTAGCTAATTCCTTAATGTGATCTTTGCAATTCCCTCTATTATTAAACACGAAACCTAAATATTTAAAAGTCCTATCCTCTTCTATCTTCTTTTCTCCCCATTTTTATTTCTTTTTCTTCTCCCTACTTTCTTTGTTAAACACTAACATCTTTGTTTTATTGGTACATAATATCATTTTCCTCCGTTTTAGAAACCTCTTTATTGTGTCCATCATGTCTAACATTGCTGTTCTATTCTTTGCTACAAACACCATATCATCCGCATATTCTAGCGACCATACTCTAGTGTTTCCTAACTTTACGCCTCCTATCTTTTTTTCCTCTAGCTCTTTTCTAATGTCCGCTATATACAAATTAAATAGGAGTGGTCTCATTACACAACCCTGTCTGACTCCTTTTGTTATTCTAAATTTCTCCGTCAGGCCCTCTTTTGTTCTTATTGTAACTTCAGTCACATCATATGTTGCTTCTATTCTCCTTATAAGTTCTTCATCTATTTCCTTTTTCCTTAAGATCTTCCATAATTGCTCTCTTTCCACCTTGTCAAATGCCGCTTTTAGGTCTACGAATAAGGCATACAATTTGTCTTTCTTTCCCTCCTAATCTACTCTTTGAACCAGATGATTCAGGACAAAGATGTTATCCACCGTTGCCCTCCCACCTCTGAAACTCGCCTGACTCTCTGGAAGCAGATCCTTCAGATCCACCTCCCTCTCCAGACAACATCTGAGGACCTCCGCATATATCTTATACGCAGAGCATAGAAGTTCTTCTGTAATTTTCTACCTTTTCCTCATCTCCCCTTTTGTGTAACGGACTATGATTGACGTTTTCCAGTCTTCAGGTAGCTCTCCTTCCAGCAGGTCCACCAACTTCTTCTTAACTGAGCCGCCTCCATACATCCAGGCTTCCATTGGTATTTCATCAATACCTGTGGCCTTATTCCTCTTCATCCTTTTGATAGCCTTTTCTATTTCTTCCTCGTTCAACTGTAATTTTGGCTGTTTGACTTCTTCTCTTTCTTCACTTATTCCTTTTCTGTTCGGTTGTATCTTCTCCTTATCCGTATATTCCAATAGCTCCTTAAAATAATTTGTCCACTCATTTCCTCCAATGTTATTTATTTTCCTTACCTCTTTCCTTCTTTTTTTTATAAATTTTCATACTTTAACTCCGTTCTTTATATTCTTTAGTTCTTCTTCCATTGCCCTCTTCTCCTTCCTCTTCTGTTCGAGTAGGGTCTTCAGGTTTCTTCTTTCTTCCAGATATCTTTCTCTATCTAGTTTTCCCACTCTCCATATCTTATAAAGTCTTTTCACGCTCCTTTTCTTCCTTGTACATTACTTGTCCCACCATTTGTGGCCCATCTCTCTCCTCGTTGTATTTACCCTTTTCTTTACCATAGCCTCATGTACCATCTTTTTAAGATTTGTCCATTTTTCCTCTATAGTTTCTTCTTGCTGTGTCTCCACAAATATGATTCTTGTTCGTTTTCTCCTTATATCTTCTTATTGTCTCTTTATCCCAACGGATCCTCCATCTTCCTTCTGTTGACTCTACGTCGTCTGCGTTAGTCACCTCCTCTTCTTCCTCTCTTCTTTCTTTATCCTCAATTGTCGCACAGACAGGCATGTGGTCTGAGTCCACCCTCGCATCTACCTCGAATTTGTCTATTCTATGATTCCATCTCTCGCAAACTATCATATAGTCTATAGCCGTATTTCCTCTCGCCCCTACAAAAGTATATTCGCCGTTCCAGTCGCCGTTCGTAGTGCCGTTTAGTAAGTACCATCCTTTGCTCTGTATAAAATCTATTAAATTCCTACCCCCTGTCCCTATTATTTTGTCTTTACTTCTCCTCTCTGTGTTACCTTTCTCTTCTTTTCCCCCTCCCAATTCCCCCGTTCTTATATTAAAATCCCCTCCTATTATAATATACTCTCTATCCTTCTTTCCTAACCATCTCTCTATTGTCTCCTCCACCCTACTCCAATTATCTTTATTGTAGACCGAAATAATGTTAATTTTTTCGCCGTTCGTCAAGATTTCCGACAGTATTAGACCTTCTTCCTCATTTTTAATTATTGTTAATCTTAATTCCCCCCAGCTTTTTCTTCTTCCCAATAAAACCTCTTATCGCTGCCTTTCTTTTTTATTCTCTTTGCATGACTGCACCATTCGTGTGTGTTCGGCAATAAACTTTTAATATTATCCCATTTTTCTGCGTCTATCCATGTTTCGCTTAAACTTACAAAATCGAATTCCCTGATATATCTCCAGAAATCTCTATCTTTGTTTACTAATCCTGCTACATTCCAGAAGAGTATTTCAATCTTTCCTCTTCTCTTACGACGGTCATCTCTCTTCCTTTCTCCTTCTTCCTCATTACATACATTATCCACGTTATCTGCGTCCGCCACCACCTCATCTTTGCACGTCTCCACTGCTTGGCTTCCCTTTATAAATTTTGCTTCCTCATAGAAAAAGCTTTGTTTTCGTAAAAAAAATTTTTTTCTGTTTTTCTGAACGTGTTCAGAATGTTCTAAAATGTCAAAAAATTGTAATTTTAAAAAATGTCTGTATGTGTGTATGTATGTCTGTATGTATGTGTGTATGTGTCAAATTTACCAAAATTTCTATAACTTCAGAACTAATTAACCAAATCTTAACGAATTGTATATGAAATAGGGGTAGAATTTTCCGGTGAGTGCTATAGAGTGTATAGTTTTTCGTTACCGATGTTCTGGAAATCGTTTTTTTTAATTCTTTTACCCGTAAGAATTAGAAGAATTTAAAAAATCGGTTTCCAGAACATCGGTAACGAAAAAATACACACTCTATAGCACTTTCCGGAAAATTCTACCCCTATTTCATATACAATTCGTTAAGATTTGGTTAATTAATTCTGGAGTTATAAAAATGTGTCAAATTTACCAAAATTTCTATAACTCCAGAACTAATTAACCAAATCTTAACGAATTGTATATGAAATAGGGGTAGAATTTTCCGGCGAGTGCTATAGAGTTTATAGTTCTTTGTTACCGATGTTCTGGAAACCGTTTTTTTTTTTAATTTTTCTAATGAGAGAGAGAGAGAGAGAGAGAGAGAGAGACAGACAGAGAGACAGAAAGAGACAGTGAGAGACAGCGAGAGAGACAGCGAGAGATAGAGAGAGAGAGAGAGAGAGAGAGAGAGAGAGAGAGAGAGAGAGAGAGAGAGAGAGAGAGAGAGAGAGAGAGAGAGAGAGAGAGAGAGAGAGAGAGAGAGAGAGAGAGAGAGAGAGAGAGAGAGAGAGAGAGAGAGAGAGAGAGAGAGAGAGAGAGAGAGAGAGAGAGAGAGAGAGAGAGAGAGAGAGAGAGAGAGAGAGAGAGAGAGAGAGAGAGAGAGAGAGAGAGAGAGAGAGAGAGAGAGAGAGAGAGAGAGAGAGAGAGAGAGAGAGAGAGAGAGAGAGAGAGAGAGAGAGAGAGAGAGAGAGAGAGAGAGAGAGATTGATAGATTGATTGATTGATCATTTATTATGCCCAAACAATGGCTACAGGGCAAAGGATACATAGAAAATATAACTGCAAGCACATGCTCTCTCGCAATAACAATAAGGCAACAAGCCCACTTACAACTAACGCACTTAAAACTAGCGCTACTTACAACTAACGCAGCTTAAACCTATAAGAGAAACATAACGCAAACAAAAATAGTAGAAGAGTACACTCACAGGAAGTGCACAGAAACAAAGAACAAAGGCCCATCACTCTGATTCAGACAACAGCAAAAACGCAGAAAGCAGGCTCTTAAATGATGCAAGTGAAGAAGCTGAAGTGATTGTACCAGGAAGCAAATGCCAGAAATAAATAGAAGAAAGTTGGAAGGAATTCCTGAAAGCGACAGTTCTGTGAGCAGGAATATGGAACGTTTGAGTGGACGAAGCAGCTAGTCGGTCAGATCTCCTAAGTGTTGGATCAAGAGGAGAAAAAAGCTCACGTAGATATGAAGGAGAATTCATATGCAGAATACGATAGATCTGACATCCAAGAAAGTAATGTCTCCTATTTTCCACTGAAAGCCACCTCAACTGACGTCGATATGGTGTAATATGTTCATCACGCTTAAGATCGTAGATGAAACGAATACAGCAGTTGACGAGCATTTACAATTTTGTATTCAATTCGCTGCTCAAATCATGATATACAAGACAACAATAATCAATATGAGGTATGATTAAGATAGTGACAAGTTTAATCCTAAGATTGGTGAAAAGAGAGTTCTTGTTAAACTTCAAATTATTCAACGCAAAATGCACTCTTTGTGAGATCAACGAGATATGTCTCATCCATGAAAAGTTAGACATAAAGATTACACCCAAATTCTTAACCTCATTAACAAATGGTAGGGGCGTATCATTCACAATAATAGGTGGAAGACTACCAAGATCAATGCTATTAAGGGTCGGCAGGAGACACGGTGGAGACCTCTGTCGGGTTGGCTTAGCTGCGAGTGGCTGCGAGTCCGTATTTTATTTATTATAAATTTTTAAGAGCAAAAATGCAAAATTGGGCTCTTTAGCGTACTATAGATGAGCTTACTGATTAAAAATATCCTAAATTGAATAAGATTCATTCGATATTTTGGCTAAAATCTTGTTCGGGATTCGTAATAACAAGATTTTAGCCAAAATATTGAATGAATCTTATTCAATTTAGGATATTCTTAATCAGTAAGCTCATCTGTAGTACGCTAAAGAGCCCGATTTTGCAGTTTTGCTCTTAAAAATTTATAATAAATAAAATACGGGTTAAAGTGCAGTTTAACGTGCACTTAGTGCATAAAGTGCACCTGAGTGTACCTGAGTTTGCCTGGGTCTCCTGTCGACCCTTAACATAAGCATGACTTCCAAAGATAATAACCTTAGATTTAGCGGGGTTAAGTTTTAGTCCATTATTATTAGCATAATCAAAGATAGCATTGGCATCACATGTGATCAATTTCAGAGCCTGAAGAATATTAGCAGGTGAACATAGGCAGTAAATTTGAACATCATCCGCAAAGATCATGTGAAATGCATAACGTAAAATCTTATAAATATCATTAATACATAATGAAAACAACAAAGGGCCAAGCACGGAACCCTGAGGGACTCCAGACGAAGTGAATATCCAGTCTGAAAGATTGCCCTCGTCATCAATAACTGCTTGAGACCGGCTGGTTAGGTAGGAAAAAATTCAGTTTAGGACAGCGTCAGAGAAGCCGATCCGTTTAAGTTTAATGAGTAGTAGCAGATGGGAGACTGTATCAAATGCTTTGCTAAAATAAAAAAGTATCATAATTGTAATAAGCCCCTCATCAATCCCCTGCTTGATATCGTTGCAAACCCGTAGAAGCGCAGATTGAGTGTTATACCCTGAGCGATACGCAGACTGTCTAGGATTCAGAATGTCATATTTGTTTAGGTAGTCCAATATCTGCGCAGCCACAATTCGTTCCAATAGTTTAGACATTTCAGGTAAATTCGCAATAGGTCTGGTATCTGACGGGGATAATGGTGTACGAATTTTTGAGAGCGGGCGAATGTATGCCTTTTTCCATTCAAACGGAAACGATGAAGTGTCTAACGATCGATTAAACAGAGAAACAAGCAGTGGCGACACAACAGGCCAAGCAGTGCGCAGGACAAACAATCATGAGAGACCATCAGAACCAGAAGCATAGGAGTGGAGAGGTCGCAAAAACATAAGCTTAAAAACTGACTCAGGCGAGACGGAAGAGAACACAAACTGAGGACGATTTAAAGGTCGCAAGACTGAAGCAGTGGCAGAGATGAAGTCAGAGTGAAGACATATAGGCTGAGCATTGGAAACAGACGCATAATACAAGTTCAACCGATTAGATTAGAAGAAATGTAATGGAGAGGTGAGAGTAGATTTTGCAAGCCCCAGTCGAGCAAGTTCTCTCCACAATTTGGCAGGGTCAATAATACCAATGAGAGACTTGTAATAAAATTCGCCTTTGGCACGCCTAATATCCACATTAAGTTTATTTCGGAAGAGTCTGTAGGAAGCATAACCTAGGAGACTATTGGCCCGTTTAGCACGCTTATACAGCTGATCACGAGTACGCAGACGAGCAATCAATGCAGGAGTTAGCCACTGCACAGGTGGCTTCCTAATAATAATATTGCGAATAGGGGCAAAGATATCAAGTGCCCCTAACAAGGCACCAGACAGCACTCCACACAAACCGTCCACATTAGTGTTTTCTGACACACTCTCAATTTCAGATCGCACAGTGCCAGCAATGAATCTAAGATAATCACAGAACTCAGAGTCGACGATTTCCCTATAGTTACGCCGAGAAATAGAGCACACCGGCCTATGTTTAGAGCACACCGGCAATAAAAGGACTCTGAGATTTAGTAAATGATATAATTTTGTTCATATCATCCACAACAAGCACATCAAGCCAAGAATCGGAAATCGCAGTGTGATGAGTAGGCATAGAGTTAACAATATGTAACAATAGGCCAGACAATAGTTCACGCAAATAATTCGCCTCAAAGTTAGTCGATGATAAGTTACAATTCAAGAGAGAGAGAGACAGAGAGAGACAGAGAGAAAGAGAGAAAGAGAGAGAGAGAGAGAGAGAAACAGACAGCGAGAGACAAAGAGAAAGAGAGACCCGTAAGAATTAGAAAAATTAAAAAATCGGTTTCCAGAACATCGGTAACGAAAAAAATACACACTCTATAGCACTTGCCGAAAAATTCTTCCTCTATGAGGAAGCCAAAACAAATAAATAAATACTAATAATTATGCATCGAATAAAATAAAAGCTTAAGAACTATAAGTAAACAATGTGCAGATTTCTACTCGCACACTTAAGAACTATGAGGAAGCAATGTGCAAGTTTCTACTTGCACCCTGTTTCTTATATATACGAACAGAGATTACAGAAAAAGAAGAAAATATATATGTGGACATATTTTATACATAATTATATCTATATATTTAGGAAAGACCCGGGGCTGTGTCCACACTTTACGCTTTTTTAAAGTTTACTAAAAAACTAATAAAGATATTTGGCTAAAATTTTAATGGTATAACCTTTCAACCTTGCTATTAAAAAAAACATAATTAGAATCGTTAATCTTTTACCATTTTAAAGAGATATATTTTTAAGTAAGCAAGTCAAGCGTAGCCTTATATGCGGGGCTATCTGTCCACATAATAAAAAACTGTGTGCCAAAAGTGTGCAAGTAGAAACTTGCACATTGCTTCCTCATAGTTTTAAAGTGTTCAAGTGGAAACTTGTACATTGCTTCTTCATAGTTTTTAAGTGTGCAAGTAGAAACCTACACATTGCTTTTATGATGAAGCTTTTATTTTATTCGATGTATACTTATCAGTATTTATTTCTTTTGGCTTCCTCATAGAGGAAGCTGCTATAAATCATATATAAGAAGCATTTATCCATGTAGATTATGTATGATTATATACAATTATATATAAACTTTAAATTCGGATTATCCAATAGATGGCATTCGATAAGATTCATTTCCTGTATTTAAAAGATTTTGCTATTTGTATGTTTTCATGTTTTTCAACAATATTTAAACAATATTAAAATTATATAATTAGTTTTACGGAGTGGGTACTAAGACTGTCCACTCCAACCCTCCTCCTTTCTCAGGCCGGGCTTGGGACCGTCCAAGGCAATTCAACACCAACTTACCTTTAATGATACTTTATTCATAAAAAAAATTAAGCTTCATATCACAAAAGGACCCCGCACACATCACAGGGAAAATTGGCCATCCGTCGAATTTGCTGAAATTTTAGTATGATGTAGTTCATGTCGTCCTGATTAAAAGTCATAATGGGCCCGAGGTTAAAGAATGGACAGTTTCCGAGATACGGGAGGTCAAAGGTCCATAATAGTACCTTATTCGAAAATTCTATTCTTTGTGTATATCCGCACGTGAGCAGTGTTGTTGTGTGCGTATGTGCCATTCTGCATATGTATGTGTATTTGTATGTGTATTTGTAAGCTTCGTAGGTCGAGTCGTCGAGAATCGGCTCGCTTAGTTATTTGAAGCCGAATCTTACTTCGGCGAGTTTCGGCTCTGGCGACTTTTTTTCTTTGTACTATTTTAATATTATTTGAGTATTGTTCGAATATTTGGGAAAGAGAGCGATAGAAAAAATCTAAACAAGCGCTCGGATAACGAAGGCGAAGCGGGGACCGAGGCGAGGGGGGGGGCGCTCGGACGATCGTGTTTTGTTGTTGCCGGTCCGTGCTTGCGGCGAAGAAAGCTCGCGAGTCAGAGCGTCACGATCAGCGGTAGAGAGAATATCGTTTCGTGAATAGCCGAATTTATTGGCTGGATCACCAACCGATCTTGCCTTCATTGGCTGGATCACTAACTGATCTTGCCTTCATTGGCTGGATCACCAACCGATCTTGCCTTCATTGGCTGGATCACTAACTGATCTTGCCTTCATTGGCTGGATCACCAACCGATCTTGCCTTCATTGGCTGGATTACCAACTGATCTTGCCTTCATTGGCTGGATCACCAACCGATCTTGCCTTTATTGGCTGGATCACTAACTGATCTTGCCTTCATTGGCTGGATCACCAACCGAACTTGCCTTCATTGGCTGGATCACCAACCGAACTTGCCTTCATTGGCTGGATTACCAACCGATCTTGTCTTTATTAGCTATCACCAATCCTGAAACTCTGCCATTGTGTCACACCGGAGAGTACGAGATCAGATGGCGATATAACGTCAGTGAGGGTAATATGGCCACGCATAGTACGCATGCTTAAATAAAAATAAAACCCTTTTTCGACGGTGAACATGCTGGTCAAGTTTGATCTCGATCCGTGCACTAGTTTCGTAGGTGGCCATATTGCCATATTACTATTGCCATGTATCAAACCAGGCTACGCTCACACACACACACATACGTAGAATGGCACATACGCACACAACAACACTGCTCACGTGCGGATATACACAAAGAATAGAATTTTCGAATAAGGTACTATTATGGACCTTTGACCTCCCGTATCTCGGAAACTGTCCATTCTTTGACCTCGGGCCCATTATGACTTTTAATCAGGACGACATGAACTACATCATACTAAAATTTCAGCAAATTCGACGGATGGCCAATTTTCCCTGTGATGTGTGCGGGGTCCTTTGCAGAAATTAGGGCAATCATATAGATTTTTTTAGATAAAAATCGGTAACCCCTTCATTATTAGCAGATTTTATTAATTCTATTATATTCTTCAGTTTTTTTTACCCTTAATTTATATATAATTCTTTAAAATTTGGTTAATTAGTTCTTAAGTTATAAAATTTTTGGTAAATTTGAGTGTTTTTTTAAACAAAAATTGATAACCCCTTTATTATTAGCAATTTTTAATAATTTTTTTATATTCTTCAGTTTTTTCTACCCCTATTTCATATATAATTTGTTAAGATTTGGCTGATTTCAAATTTGAGGTTCAACACCAACCTACCTTTAATGATACTCTACGATTTTTCGACGTTTTTAAACATCTGTACAAAATTACCTTTTTTAAAAAAAAGGTAAAGAAAGGCGCCAAGTACACGCATAGTAGTGTGTATGTTGTTACCTCGAAAAAAAAACAGTGGTAGTATTATACCTCACAAAAATCTAAGTAACAAGTGATAGACGTAATTTTTGTATTTCGAAAAATCTCGAAAAAACCTAAGCAGTAGTATTTTTATTTCTAAAAAATTATTACTCAAGTGATTATTTTACAATTACAAAAAAGAAATGATATTTCTTTTTAAATTACAACGCCAATTACAGAGAACATTTTTCGAGATCGAGGTATAATATTACCACACTGCTTTTCTTCAATTAGAATAAAAGATTGAATCATGAAGAATTACACAGAGGTAACAGTACAAAATACAAATATTTTATTAAAATATTTAAACCCAACAAGGGAATACAAGGTATTTAAATACAAAGTTTATATATGTATTTTAAAAGATTTAATCGCATCGCAAAGAATTACAGAGGTAACAGTACAAAAAATAAAAATATTTTATTCAAATACATAAATTTTTCTTGTCAAAAAACTTGGCGCTGCTAGACCTCAAAATTAGGTCAGCCTGGTGTGTATGTGCGAGCGAGTGAATGTGGGTGATGTGTGTGTGTGTGTGTGTGTGTGTGACGGTGAATAATGCGGCTTATGATTAAGTATAGGATAAGTTTATATTTTTAAAGCGATTAAAATTAAGTATAGAATAAGTATAGAATAAGTAATATTTACATTTGTAAAAGGTCTCTCTTTCTCTCGAATAATGCGGCTTATGATTAAGTATAGGATAAAAGGTGTCTCTCTCTCTCTTTCTCTCTCTAGCAGCGCCAAGTTTTTTGACAAGAAAAATTTATGTATTTGAATAAAATATTTTTATTTTTTGTACTGTTACCTCTGTAATTCTTTGCGATGCGATTAAATCTTTTAAAATACATATATAAACTTTGTATTTAAATACCTTGTATTCCCTTGTTGGGTTTAAATATTTTAATAAAATATTTGTATTTTGTACTGTTACCTCTGTGTAATTCTTCATGATTCAATCTTTTATTCTAATTGAAGAAAAGCAGTGTGGTAATATTATACCTCGATCTCGAAAAATGTTCTCTGTAATTGGCGCTGTAATTTAAAAAGAGATATCATTTCTTTTTTGTAATTGTAAAATAATCACTTGAGTAATAATTTTTTAGAAATAAAAATACTACTGCTTAGGTTTTTTCGAGATTTTTCGAAATACAAAAATTACGTCTATCACTTGTTACTTAGATTTTTGTGAGGTATAATACTACCACTGTTTTTTTTTCGAGGTAACAACATACACACTACTATGCGTGTACTTGGCGCCTTTCTTACCTTTTTTTTAAAAAAGGTAATTTTGTACAGATATCACGCTTTTTTGTAGTATTACGCATTGTATAAACTATATGTACAGAGTGTTATTTCGAGGTATTAATAATACGACATAATCTTTTTAATCATGAAACTTACAAACTAACGGAAAAAGATTCGTATCCTAAATGCTAATAATTTTTTTAATAATACTAAAAATATATAAATAAAAATATATATAATATCTAAATAATAACATAATTAATGATATACAAGAGCTTTTGTCGCGCATATTGATTTTCAATAATGAATAGATATTGTAACAAATACGTTTTACGTTCATTCAAAAACAAATTATGTGTACACATAATAAAAATTGTATGAATTAAAATTATGTGTATACACATAATAAAAATGCGGAATTATTTTTATGTCAGACATAATTTTAATTCATCCAATTTTTATTCTAGACATAATTTTAATTTGTCCAGTTTTTATTATGTCTAGACATAATTTTAATTCAACGAATTTTTATTATGTCATGACATAATTTTAGTTCTGCCGCTAGGAAATTTTTAAGTCGATTCTTATGAATCAAGCTTGAATTCGATGTCTAGGTATCCCAGGTTGCCGATAACGGGTTACAAATAATGCGCTCCATAGTTTTCGGTGTCCAGGTGTAATAATACGTTGAATTCGATGTCTAGGTGTTCCACGTTGCCGATGACAAGATCCACATAGTGCGCTCCGTAGTTTTCGGTGTCTACGTGTATTAATACCTCAAATTTGATATTTACGTGTCCTACATTCGGATTTAAAGTTATTAATACACCTAGTCACCAAAAACTACGGAGCGCACTATGTGGATCCCGTCATCGGCAACCTGGGACACGTGGACATCGAATTTAAGGAATTAATACACGTATACACCGAAAACTACGGAGCTCACTATCTAGACATCGTCATCGGCAACCTGGGACACCTAGAAATCGAATTCAAGGTATTAATACACGTAGACACCGAAAACTACCGAGCTCATTATCTAGACATCGTCATCGGCAACCTGGGACACCTAGACATCGCATTCAACGTATTATTACACCTGGACACCGAAAACAACGGAGCTCACTATCTAGACATCGTCATCGGCAACCTGGGACACCTAGACATTGCATTCAACGTACGATTACACCTAGACATCGAAAACTATGAAGCGCACTATCTGGATCCCGTCATCGGCAACCTGAGACACGTGGACATCAAATTCAAGGTATTAATACACATAGACACCGAAAACTACGGAGCGCACTATGTGGACCTCGTCATCGGCAACTTGGGACACCTAGACATCGAATTCAACGTACGATTACACCTGGACACCGAAAACTATGAAGCGCACTATGTGGACCTCGTCATCGGCAACCTAGAACACGTAGACATCGAATTCAACGTATTATTACACATGGACACCGAAAACTACGAAGCGCACTATGTGGACCTCGTCATCGGCAACCTGGGACACCTAGAAATCGAATTCAAGGTATTAATACACGTAGACACCGAAAACTACGGAGCTCACTATCTAGACATCGTCATCGGCAACCTGGGACACGTGGACATCGAATTTAAGGTATTAATACACGTGAACACCGAAAACTACGGAGCGCACTATGTGGACCTCGTCATCGGCAACCTAGAACACGTAGACATCGAGTTCAACGTATTATTACACATGGACACCGAAAACTACGAAGCGCACTATGTGGACCTCGTCATCGGCAACCTGGGACACCTAGAAATCGAATTCAAGGTATTAATACACGTAGACACCGAAAACTACGGAGCTCACTATCTAGACATCGTCATCGGCAACCTGGGACACCTAGACGTCGCATTCAACGTACGATTACACCTGGACACCGAAAACTATGAAGCGCACTATCTGGATCCCGTCATCGGCAACCTGGAACACGTGGACATCGAATTCAAGGTATTAATACACGTAGACACCGAAAACTACGGAGCGCACTATGTGGACCTGGTCATCGGCAACCTGGAACACGTAGACATCAAATTCAACGTATTATTACACCTGGACACCGAAAACTATGAAGCGCACTATCTGTATCTCGTCATCGGCAACCTGGGATACCTAAACATCGAATTCAAGCTTGATTCATAAGAATCAATATATATTATATATATACTTAATTTAACTAAATAGAAATCTTTCTTCTGACCGATAAGTTTATCGACCTTTAATAATTTACCTACTAGATCGTTCGAAATACGCGCGCGATATCGAAACTGGCGATACCTGCGCCGCCAGTGTCGAAAAAGTGAAAGTGACATTTTCTCTGATCACGTGATATATACATCGCAGCGTTAGGAGAAGTATCTTAAAAATAAATTTTCCCATTTGGACTTTGCGTCGCAATATCTCCGCTCGTAGGGCACGTAGCGGAATATTATGAGAGAGACCCCCCCCTAATTGGACCCCAAGCTATCGATCAAGCCTACTTAGAACTTGATCCGTTCACTCATTATATGAGATCTCAACATCTCGGGTACTCGCAACTCGTGCGTTCGCGTAAAAGAGTCACGGTGCGGTCTCGCTTCGCGTGTACTTGGCGCGAGACACTATACCGTGTCTCTTGATAAGCGATACTTTGGCATCGAAAACTCAAAAAACAATTTTTACATCAGTCTTTTCTACTCCTATTTTATATATAATTTTTTTAAATTCGGTTGATTAGACTTAGCTTTATATGCGAGCAAAATTATGAACCTTTGATCGCGTATAAAGTTGGGTCTAATCAACCAAATTTTAAAAAATTATATATAAAATAGGGGTAGAAAAGACTAGAAAATATAATAAAAGTAGAAATAGATCGATATCTCCAAATTTGCGAAAGTTAGAGCAACCACGAACATATCTAAAATAATTCAAAATTTTTTTAAAAAAGAACCCTTTTACCGATCATCGCCAAATTCAATACCAACCTTCCTTGAATGATACTCTATCGATTAAAAAAAAAACAGCCCGATATCTCAATATTTGCGGAAGTTAGTGCAACCACAGACATTAAATCTGCACATACACACACACACACGGACAGGCGATTTTTAAGCGATATGTCGATGTTTTACAACAATCTGAACATATTGGCAGAAAAAACTCAAAAACCAATCTTTTCGTTGGTTTCTTCTACCCCTATTTCATATATAATTCATTTAAATTTGGTTGAATAGACCCAACTTTATGCCCAATCAAAGGTTCATGTACGAAATTCACGAAAACAAAGCTTCCTCTATGAGGAAGCAACATATTATTTATATTAATTTTTATGCTTATTTATAATATTATTTATTATTAATATATAATATTGAAAAAACTGCCTAGTCGTTGGAGTCAGAGCAGTAGTAGGCACTTAGGCACTTTGTGTAGATTTTTTGACAGGATTCCTGCATGGAGCTGACTTTTCTTTATATACGGTGGCATCAAACTGATTTTGAGTCCGTTGCAAAATTAATGTGATGAGTTTTTTGTCCCCTCAATTTTTTAATCTTTTTTGCTTCCTCATAGAGGAAGCTTTGTTTTCGTGAATTTCCAACCTTTGATTCGGCATAAAGTTGGGTCTAGTCAACCAAATTTAAATAAATTATATATGAAATAGGGGTAAAGGAAACCAACGAAGAGATTGGTTTTTGAGTTTTTTCTGCCAATATGTTCAGATTGTTGTAAAACATCGAAATATCGCCTAAAAATCGCCTGTCCGTGTGTGTGTGTGTATGTGCAGATTTAATGTCTGTGGTTGCACTAACTTCCGCAAATATTGAGATATCGGGCTGTTTTTTTTTTTTAATCGATGAGTATCATTCAAGGAAGGTTGGTATTGAATTTGGCGATGATCGGTAAAGAGGTTCTTTTTTTTTAATTTTGAATTTTTTTAGAAATGTCCGTTGTTGCTTTAACTTCCGCAAATTTAGAGATATCGATCTATTTCTAATTTTATTATATTTTTCTGTCTTTCTTACCCCTATTTCATATATAATTTTTTAAAATTCGGTTGATTAGACCCAGCTTTATACGCGATCAAAGGTCCATAATTTTGCTCGCATATAAAGCTAAGTCTAATCAACCGAATTTAAAAGAATTATATATGAAATAGGGGTAGAAAAGACCGAAGTAAAAATTGTTTTTTGAGTTTTCGATGCCATTGGTTGATTAGACCCAGCTTTATACGCGATCAAAGGTCCATAATTTTGATCGTATATAAAACTAAGTCTAATCAACCGAATTTAAAAGAATTATATATGAAATAGGGGTAGGAAAGACCGAAGTAAAAATTGTTTTTTGAGTTTTCGATGCCAATGTGTTGCTTATGTTCGAAAACGCCGAATTTAAATTTTTTGAAGATCGGTTTTGAGGATTGGCTATTCATCAAATAACCTAGGGTAGATTAAGGCGAATCGGATTAATTATAAATTGTAAGACAATTTTTGTTAGTATTTTATTTTAAACAAGCAATTTTATTGTGCTAATTAGTAATCCGTCGCAGAAAAAAGGAAAGTATAGTAAAGTTTAATATTTTTAATAAGGAAAACAGATACAGGTAATCTTATTGCAACATATTTAAAATATTATTATTAAAGTATTGAATAAAATTTTCAAAAATATTTTTCAAAAATTTGTGGAGAAAGTATCAGAATTTTAATTATTTTATCAAATTTTTTTTTAAATTTAGGAAAACAGCTAAAACTGCGATACTTTCAAATTATGATTTTAAACTTATATTTAAATTTTATATTTATATTTTTTAGTTTATATTTTTTTATATTTTTTTTTTACTCCGCCTTAGACGGTTCCAAGCCCGGTTTGAGAAAGGAGGAGGGTTGGAGTGGGCAGTCTCAGTACCCACTCCGTAAAACTAATTATATAATTTTAATATTGTTTAAAATTGTTGCAAATATTGAGATATTACTATTTATCTCTTTCTAAAGGGGGCAGTTAGAACATCTCAAATCTTTTTATTACTTTTTATAACAATTTACTTCAAATAAAAAATACAATAAAATAATTACAATACATAATAAAAGATACAATCTATTAATCTATATATATAAAATAGAATGTCTGTATGTATGTATGTATGTTCTTTATACACTCTTGAACTATTCGACCGAATTTTTACCAAAAGTATATAAAATAGGGGTAGAATTTTCCGGGGAGTGTTATAGAGTGTATAGTTCTTTGTTACCGATCTTTTTGAAAATCGGTATCCGAAATTTTTCTAATTTTTTGGGAAATAATTGATCAAATCTTAAAGAATTGTATATAAAACAGGGGTAGAATTTTCCGGGGAGTGTTATAAACTGTATAGTTTTTCGTTACCGATTTTTTTGGGAAGCAATATCCGAAATGTTTCTAATTTTTCGGGAAATAATTAACCAAATCTTAAAGGATTGTATATAAAACGGGTAGAATTTCCCGGGAATTGCCATAAAGTTGAATTGCCTTGGACGGTCCCAAGCCCGGCCTGAGAAAGGAGGAGGGTTGGAGTGGACAGTCTTAGTACCCACTCCGTAAAACTAATTATATAATTTTAATATTGTTTAAATATTGTTGAAAAACATGAAAACATACAAACAGCAAAACTTTTTAAATACAAGAAATGAATCTTATCGAATGCCATCTATTGGATAATCCGAATTTAAAGTTTATATATGATTGTATATAATCATACATAATTTACATGGATAAATGCTTCTTATATATGATTTATAGCAGCTTCCTCTATGAGGAAGCCAAAAGAAATAAATACTGATAAGTATACATCGAATAAAATAAAAGCTTCATCATAAAAGCAATGTGTAGGTTTCTACTTGCACACTTAAAAACTATGAAGAAGCAATGTACAAGTTTCCACTTGAACACTTTAAAACTATGAGGAAGCAATGTGCAAGTTTCTACTTGCACACCTTTTTTTATTTGGTGCCTTTACTTTATCCTCGGCAGCGTTTGAAATAGAAAATATTTAATAATTTAAGACAAACTCGTGTATGTAACTTGACGTGTATTTTTAAAATAAAAATTTGGTGACGATACTTGAATCGCAGGATCAAGTAGCTGCTTGTAGGTTACTTTTTTACAGCAGGGAGTAAGAGTCCGAACATTTATTCCAAAGTCTAACGCTGTTTTTGCGAAAAATTTTTCATTCGATTTTTATTCTTTTAATCACTTTAAGTACAATTTTATTGGATATATTTTTACCTTATCCGTCTTTAGGATGTTCTATATGTATATAGGGACAGGTCCAAAAGTTATGAAAATCTTAAAAAAACACCGATATTAATTCTCTAGAGATCCAAAGACAAAAAAAATGTATACAAATAGTTACAAGTCTAATAAAATGTAAAAAACGTAGATTTAGTGACCGTAAATAACTGTTACTACTATTTTTTTTCTTAAACAAAATCTCGGCAAAATAATTTTTGACAGTCCTGAATTCAACTTGAAAAAATTAAATCTGTAAAAAATTATAAAATAAAGTAATTGCTCTAAACTCGTAATTTTAGTCATATTCAATAATATAAATTAAGTATATTATATAAACATAAAAATTATATTTTTATTATAATATTTGTTGTAAATATATTAATAAGCTACCCCTATAAGCGCGTAATATTATTTGATATTAAATAATATTCTTGGTATATCCTTAGAATATTAAATGGATAATTTAAGAATATTCCTATAATATGATATAATATTTTTTAATATCGTGGGACTATTCTGTGGATGTTATATGTCCACTTCATATAATATTAAATAAATAATATTATTTAATGTTATTAAAATATTATTTGAGAAAAGAAAAATTATTTAATATATTAAATATTATTTAATATAATTTTATATAATATTTAATATTATAATAATATTCAGAATATTTAAGAATTAATATTATTTAATATTATAACAATTAAGTTATGTGATCGGTAATCGCTACTCTGCATGAAGGATATATGGACAAATGGGAAAAATTATAAATTTTATTACTTTCATCAAATAAAATCTTTATTCATAATTTCGTACATCTTTTAATTCGTTGAGCAAATCTTCTAATCTTAAAAAAAAAACAATTTTTCAGGAAACGGTATTTATCGTCTAGATTAGATAACTAATTGTAAGATATATCTCAATAAACATAAATTATAAAAAAATCGTCAGACAATAAAGGTATATCTTAATAAACAAAAATTATTTAAAAAAACATAAAATGCATGACTTTTTTTTTCATTAAATTTCAAATTAAATGCTATAGGAAAATAATCATTCTTGTCTCTTGTTTTTTAGTCGATCCGTTGCGTGTGAGCTAACCAAATTTTAATAGGTGCGCTTACATCCCCCTCAGTGACATCCTTGAACTTGCTTCTTACAACACCTAAAATAATCATAAAACGTAATTATAGAACAAAATAATAAATTTAAACTTTGATAATGTAAATATATTTTGTTGTTAAAATGTAATGAAATTCAAAGAAAAAATTAAGTATATAAAATTTCGTGTCATGCAAAAAATAAAGTTTGAACGTGCCATTATTAACAATTTTATAATATATTTCAAGAAATGTTTACTCTTTTAATTCTCAAAAAACAGTATTAACATTTACCTACATAAAAAATAGAATTTTTTACTCATATGGAAAATAATTTAAAAAATTAAAAAATGGCATTATTAAATGTTTTGTAACATGTTAACAACTCTACTTTTACATAAATAAACGACGTTATCAATTTAAGTAAATTATAAGTCAATTATTACCATATATTATTTTCCATAAAAACATGTTTCAAATCTGTTTGTTTTCTTTTTGTCCACTCCAACTGAATTTTGCAGCTACTTCGTTTGTAAACAATGTTGTCACAATTCTCGGTAACGGTTTTTTTCATAGTACTTTGTGAGTAAAAATAAAGTGCCGATTTCTGTAAAAAAATTAATTTTGATAACGGATATTTACAATAATATACCAATTACATTTCTAAAAAAAGTGGAAATACTGTAAAACTTAAAAAATGTCTAAATTTTTCTAAATAAGTAAAAAATATACAAGTATTATTCAATAATATGTTTATCTATACTTACAACTTGGTTTTTAAATGTCTCATCATGTTTTAATTGTTTCGGTACTGTAACTAAGCCATCCTTCAGTAAAACTATGTAAAATTTGTCATTTTTCTGTACTTTTCCTGGAAACAAATGGTAAAAATGTACGCACATGCTAACATTTTGCTTCTTAGGTTATTTTATGCAATGTAGTACTTACCTATTACACTCATAATGCTGATTAATCAAGACCGCACCGTGACTCTTTTACGCGACGCGACGAGTTGCGAGTACCCGAGATGTTGAGATCTCGATAACGAGTGAACGGATCAAGTTCTAAGTAGGCTTGATCGATAGTTGGGGTCAAAATAAGGGGGGTATCTCCTATATAATTTTTCGCTACGTGCCCTACGAGCGGAGATATTGCGACGCAAAGTCCAAATGTGAAAATTTTTTATTAAGGTAGCTACTGCATTAGCGAAAACAAAGATTTTTGATTGGCATTAAACTATGTTATTCTATAGGGCATTATACGTGATCAGGAATTAATTCACGATTTTTTACCACGTAATTACGGAAATATAAGCATTCAAAGTTGGTCAGTTTTACATTAGGTTATATGTGAACGACGTGCAAAATCGTAATTAACGAGTTTTTACGAGTATTTTAAAAAAAGATTGAAATTTGGAAAACAGAAGATCTTATCAATTAAACTATTACAAATGATTTAAAAGAAAAAAAACGTTAGTTTACCATTGTAATAAAAAGATATTCAATATTAAAGCAAACAAAATGTAGCTAACAGAGAAGCTCTGGCTAGGTTGCGTCATCGGAAGCGTCACTCGGGTGTGCTCCTTTCTCCTTCTAACTTGCTGAGATAAAAGAAGAGGGGAGTAGGCTCGTGTGCGCTCGGGTGACGTTTCCGAACCAGTCAGTCAGCTGGCAACAGCGCGGACCGCACCTAACCTCACTGTCGGCGCCAATGTAAAAATAATCAGAATTACCCTGGCGGAAAAAATTTCTATGAATAACTACAAAATTTGACTAAAAATAGAAATTTGTATATTTCTGTTGAAATATTTAATTTTTTGTAGAAACAATTATTTTTTTTGTAGAAATATCTACGAAATAGTACCATAAATTACAATGCTCTCAAATCAAGAATTTATTGCAAGTAATATTTCATGAAAAACTGCAATTTAATAAAAAATAGTACAGAGATCTACATATTCTAAAAATTTAAGAAGAAACAAAATCTTAAAAAATTAAAATATCTGTTTACTTGTAGAATACTACAATGATTTATAAATGACTACAGAAATCTACCATAATTTACGTATCGTAAAACTTTGCAATTTAGAATCCAATTCAGTTTTTAGTTTCTCATAAAATACTACAATTTTGTACGAATAGTAACAAATACCAATTTGTTTGTACAACTCAAAAATGTATTACAATTATGGCTAATTAAAATTTGTACTTTTTAGTTAAATGTTACAAGTTTTTACACAAATCTTTCAAAATTTATCTATTATTAATAACTCCTTAATTTGCAGAAGTCAAAATACTTATGTTTTTATTTTCGTATAATTTGCTGTAAGACCCAATAGAAAAATACACAAATGTACAATTTTTTACCTTATTAAATTTCTGACTCGTGAATGATTGTAATTTCGCATATAATACTACAAGGTCCTATAAAAAACGACAAAATTCTTAGCCTTTTACGAATCGTGAATTCATGAAAATCTACATGTATTCGCTTTTTTAGATTTTTATAAGATACTACAATTTTCCATGGAAAGGTGAAAAGTTTGGTTGAAGGTCTGTTAATTTCCATGTAAACTTGTAGTATCTTATAAACATCTACAAAAAGCAAATTTATGTAGATTTTCATGAATTCACAAGCTGTAAAAGGCTTAAGGATTTTGTCATTTTCTGTAAGATCTTGTAGTATTGTATATATGCAAAATTACAACCATTCACGAATCAGAAATATATAAAGGTAAAAAATTGTACATTTATGTATTTTTCTATTGGACTTTACAACAGACTACACGAAAATAAAAACATAAGTATTTTGACTTCTGCGAATTAAGAAGTTATTAATATAATAGATGAATTTTGGACGATTTGTGTAAAAACTTGTAACATTTAACTAAAAATTACAAATTTTAATTAGCTATAATTGTAATAAATTTTTTAGCTGTACAAACAAATCGGTATTTGTTACTATTTGTATAAAATTGTAGTATTTTATGAGAAACTAAAAACTGGATTAGATTCTAATTTGCATAGTTTTACGATATGTAAATTGTGGCAGATTTCTATAGTCATTTATAAATAATTGTAGTATTCTACAAGTAAGCAGATATTTTAATTTTTTAAGATTTTATTGATTCTCAAATTTTTAATAGTAGTTAATAGTAGTAGTTTGACGTAGTTTTGTCCCGTAATTTATAGATCAAGTTGTAGCAATATAACTCTAAAAATTTTGTCTAAAATTAAGAGACTATGGCCGTTATTCATATAGTTGGATGTTATTTCAAGACAGTCTTAAGTTATATCTTAAGACGCTAATACGGCTATGCAATTGGTTTATGACATTTTAAAATTAAACATGACTATCTGCATACTATATGGTGATAGTCTCTTAATTTTAGACAACATTTTTAGAGTTTTGAACACAAGTAACTTAGAAAGAAGCAACTTGATGCCAAAACAATTTGATTGAAATCGGCTGATTTTCGATGGATGCGTCAGCGACCATATGTTCCTTAACAAAAAATGATCTCCTTTGTGTGACCTATCATTCCTCAAAGTTTGTCGGTGAGGTCCTGAGACACCTTGTATAATAAACCGACTTTATTAAGAACTAACACCTTCCGTACGTCTGCTAACAATAAGTGTAACATATATAGACAATAGGAAACGCCTTCATCAATCAATATTGTAGCACAGTGCGGAAGGTGACTGACTCAAGAGCCAGGGGTTTCAGGTTCAAATCCAGCGGTGGTAAGCAAATTTTCTAAGTACAATATAAATGTATTTAATTAAGCTTGCACGTAATCAAGATTTTCAGCAATAAAATAATGTTCAACGAGAGAAGTAAATTTTATTTTTTATTTTGTTCATAGTATATCCAAAAAGTTGTAGTTATTCATAAAAATTTGTAAAATTATTTTCACCAGGGTAGTATTTCCTTGTAGTCTACTGTACTCAAATAGACATAGAAATGTGTAGAATAATCAGTATTAGTTGTAGTTTGACGTAGTTTCACCGACAAATTTATAGATCAAGATCCAATAAAAAAATACATAAATTTACAAAAATGTTCCAATTCTAGCATTTTTATGTAGAATTCTGTAGCACTTCTCAAATTTATGTAGATTTTAATAGATTCTGGCAATTATATTTTATAGTTTTTTGTAGCACACTTTTATTTTTTTTTAAATTTTGTAGAAATATTTCCGCCAGGGTAATGACCCAAAACTTCCAGAAAGTCATTTTTTATCATTATTATGATAGTTGAGAAACTTTACGACTATATTGCACACAATTTTTTAGATTTTTGTTACAGTCGTTTTGACAAATGTGAAGTTGGTACCCCTGTGTAAGACACTTCGTTTTTAATTAATTACCTGTATCTGGGATTAATTATATGGTGTTATTATACATTTCTGGAGACTAGAAGTTGCACGGAACAAGGTGATACCAAATATACATTTTTTAATACATTAATAAAAATTTTTTTTCGAGTGCTTTATTTTGACTCACGACAACGCAGTATCTACCTTAAGATACTCCTCCTCCTCCTCCTAACGCCGATCTGTGTGATCACGTGATCAGAGAAAATGTCCCTTTCACTTTTTCGACACTAGCGGCGCAGGTATCGCCAGTTTCGATATCGCGCGCGTATTTCAAACGATCTAGTAGGTAAATTATTAAAGGTCGATAGACTTATCGGTCAGAAGGAAGATTTCTATTTAGCTAAATTAAGTATATATATAATATATATTGATTCTTATGAATCAAGCTTGAATGCGATGTCTAGGTGTCCCAGGTTGCCGATTGCATTTAGGTATAGAAAAATATACAATTTCTATGTGTTTGCACTTTATATTTAATGAGCGGGCAATTAAATATATAATATGATTCAATTTGCACTACGTTTACATGACACCGTTAATCGGGTTTTATAACATCGGTAGTTGTCAGGAAGACCAATCGTAATCATTCTTCAGAAGAATGGAATAGTTGTGATTGACTGACCTAAGAACTACCGATGTTATAAAACCCGATCAACAGTGCCATGTAAACGTAGTCTTATGTCTCTTTATTGACGACATAGTTATATATTTTTAAATCATTTTCTTTTCTAAAATTCAATCAATTGAATAGCAAAAACTACGTTATCATATTATATATTTTTGGTACGTAGTGTGCAAATGTATTTTGAAATGAAGATTATATATTTTCTACTAAATTATTTACACACACGTGCGGTTTCAGATAATCATTTTTCGCCAACTCAAATATGTTCCTATTCAACTGTCAAAATATGAAAGATAATTTTATCTAGTTGTGACATTCGCTCGAATTCTCAAAATAATTTTCAAGGATATGAGTACAAATATATATATATATATATATATATATATATATATTATATATATATAATTAATAGAAAATTATAAACGATGCGTTATGTATGAGAAATTTGACAGAATTGCTTTTATCAAATAGAATTAATTTGCGATTAGTTGAAGGAAATAAATGAATAAACAAATCAGGTAAGTTTCAGACACGTGTTACAGGTGTCCATCTGCAATTATCAAAAACATCGATACCTGTAAATATCAATACATATACAATTGCGAACAACATTCAGTAAGATACGCGAATAAAAATAAATAAAAAATTTTACAGTTAACGACTTATTAACATTAACATTAATCATGCTATATTGCGATTATGTTTTATGTTGAAATTGAAAAATATATACAAGGTGTACAACTAAAAGGGTTACAGATTATTATTTTTAAAAAACTAAGCAAAATATTAAATTGTTGTTTTTTTTAGAAATAATAGTCCGTAACACTTTCAGCTTCATACCTTGTATATACTGTTTATAAGATTAAGATGCGTAACACACTACAAAACGTTGTTCAGCAGTACGCAGTGAAATTCCGTTCGACAAAAGAAAAATCTAGAAATATGGTGCCACGTATTTATAATATCTAATGCCACGTTGTCACACGTTCTGCAGCGTAGGCTAATTAGTAGTACACAGTGAAATTCCGTTCGACAAAGAAAAAATCTAGAAATATGGTGCCGCCAGTGATCGGCTTTTGGTCGCACGTGGTCGCACGGTCGCAGACAGGCGAGCGACCGTGTCCGAGCGCACACGTTGTTCAGCAGTACGCAGTGAAATTCCGTTCGACAAAGAAAAATCTAGAAATACGTTTCCACGTATTTATAATTAATCAGCATTATGAGTGTCATAGGTAAGTACTACATTGCATAAAATGACCTAAGAAGCAAAATGTTAGCATGTGCGTACATTTTTACCATTTGTTTCCAGGAAAAGTACAGAAAAATGACAAATTTTACATAGTTTTACTGAAGGATGGCTTAGTTACAGTACCGAAACAATTAAAACATGATGAGACATTTAAAAACCAAGTTGTAAGTATATAGATAAACATATTATTGAATAATACTTGTATATTTTTTACTTATTTAGAAAAATTTAGACATTTTTTAAGTTTTACAGTATTTCCACTTTTTTTAGAAATGTAATTGGTATATTATTGTAAATATCCGTTATCAAAATTAATTTTTTTTACAGAAATCGGCACTTTATTTCTACTCACAAAGTACTATGAAAAAAACCGTTACCGAGAATTGTGACAACATTGTTTACAAACGAAGTAGCTGCAAAATTCAGTTAGACTGGACAAAAAGAAAACAAACAGATTTGAAACATGTTTTTATGGAAAATAATATATGGTAATAATTGACTTATAATTTACTTAAATTGATAACGTCGTTTATTTATGTAAAAGTAGAGTTGTTAACATGTTACAAAACATTTAATAATGCCATTTTTTAATTTTTTAAATTATTTTCCATATGAGTAAAAAATTCTATTTTTTATGTAAGTAAATGTTAATACTGTTTTTTGAGAATTAAAGGAGTAAACATTTCTTGAAATATATTATAAAATTGTTAATAATGGCACGTTCAAACTTTATTTTTTGCATGACACGAAATTTTATATACTTAATTTTTTCTTTGAATTTCATTACATTTTAACAACAAAATATATTTACATTATCAAAGTTTAAATTTATTATTTTGTTCTATAATTACGTTTTATGATTATTTTAGGCGTTGTAAGAAGCAAGTTCAAAGATGTCACTGAGGGGGATGTAAGCGCACCTATTAAAATTTGGTTAGCTCACACGCAACGGATCGACTAAAAAACAAGAGACAAGAATGATTATTTTCCTATAGCATTTAATTTGAAATTTAATGAAAAAAAAGAAGTCATGCATTTTATGTTTTTTTAAATAATTTCTGTTTATTAAGATATACCTTTATTGTCTGACGATTTTTTTATAATTTATGTTTATTGAGATATATCTTACAATTAGTTATCTAATCTAGACGATAAATACCGTTTCCTGAAAAATTGTTTTTTTTTAAGATTAGAAGATTTGCTCAACGAATTAAAAGATGTACGAAATTATGAATAAAGATTTTATTTGATGAAAGTAATAAAATTTATAATTTTTCCCATTTGTCCATATATCCTTCATGCAGAGTAGCGATTACCGATCACATAACTTAATTGTTATAATATTAAATAATATTAAATAATATTACTTTTTAATATTCAGAATATCATTATAATATTAAATAATATTAATTCTTAAATATTCTGAATATTATTATAATATTAAATAATATTATATAAAATTATATTAAATAATATTTAATATATTAAATAATTTTTCTTTTCTCAAATAATTTTTCTTTTCTCAAATAATATTTTAATAACATTAAATAATATTATTTATTTAATATTATGT
The DNA here is from genome assembly GCA_030770255.1 of Temnothorax ravouxi. NCBI lineage: Eukaryota > Metazoa > Arthropoda > Insecta > Hymenoptera > Formicidae > Temnothorax > Temnothorax ravouxi. The sequence goes on from JASTWP010000455.1 coordinate 126,875, forward strand.
GAAGTGGACATATAACATCCACAGAATAGTCCCACGATATTAAAAAATATTATATTATATTATAGGAATATTATTTTAATATTATTTTCATTTTTAATAATATTCATATAATATTCTAGGAATATTATGCGCTTATAGGGACGCAGCTAAATGTGACAACACTGTACAATCCAAGAGGTTGGAAAACCTGTTTTCACACACACGTACTTACACAAATCTAGTTAATGCTATATATTGGAGGTTAGTGGAAAAGCTTGTTATTTTTCGAGTATACATGCTTTACGGACGGAACAGCTGATTACGGTGTTGTCACACTTCTATACTGCACGTGCCGATCGATAGTCCGATCACGAGTCCGATCCGTCAATAATTTCATTAATCTTTTTGCAATATCTTCAAAACTATGTTGTAAATAATTGTTTCAAATGTTGCTATTATATATTTTGTTTGTTGCGATGATCTACTTGTGTGTAAAATATCACTATATGCATTACATTTTTTGTTTTTTTTTTGTTTTACACTTTTTTCTGTAACGCCATAAGGTTACATGTTAAAACTCGGATATTAAAAAATCGATAACTTTTTATCTAAATTGTAAATTGATCTGAAATTTAGCCCCGAACTTTGAAAGAGCAGTATACAGAATATGATATTAAATTTTCATCAACTTCGTTATATTTTGCATAACTATATAAAACATCCTTAAGAAAAGTCTTTCTTTTGTAGTTACGCGCCATTATCTATTTATAAAAGAACAATCCGTCATTAAAGTGTGGACACATTGCCCCATCAAAAATAGGATAGATAGCTCCGACCACGTTTTTCAGTCTTTAATATGTTGCCAATTTTAGATTGTGCGAAATTAAGATTTGACGCTTCTCACACCTGATAACTATATATTAATTGATAATATTATGAACTGCTTACTTTAATTTGAGTTAAACTACTGTCGCCCAGCAAATTTTTCGACCGTTGAAAAATGTGAATAATTGTTTACGCTTTTCTTTTAACGTATATAGCGTCTGCGAGAAGCATCGCAAAAAAACAAACAATTAACGTAGAGCAAATCTCTTACGTAGAGCATTTCTAAACTATTTGTTACAATGGTAGAAACGTCTCTGTCTCTTAAAACTTCAGATAGCAGTACTGTGGACACAGCCCCCGTAGACAGATAGCCCTGGTCTCTCCTATACATGTTTTTATGTAAAAAATTTTTACTAGGATAAAATAATTATTATTATACTATAGGTATAAATATATTTTTCGCGGCTTAATTAAGAAAATCTTAACACGTTCTATACATATATGTACATTTTTCAGTACATTTATATTCCGATGTGTTTATTAATGTGCATTTACATTTGTTATTTATATATAAGTTATATTTGTATATCAAATCGCATGGGATCAATGTGACAGTAAGTATAACGAATTACAGCCGTAATAAATATTTCTATAACATTTTAACATTAAAATAAAGCATATTAGTTTAATAATTTCTCTTTAATTTAAAGGTACCTTCTGTGAAAGACAGCCGTTTCAGCGTTCACGCTTTCCGATTTCGAGCTCATGCAATTATGCAATGCAAGAATTAATCAACGGCAAAAAAATCTCTTTCGAATTATTAGTAAAGTAAAACTGTTTCGAGAAAGACAAATTTTTACGCTGCCTTCTTAAGACTCCTTGTTCGGTCAAGGAAGGTTTATGAAATGTAGAATAAGGAACAAGGAATCCTCATTTCAAGAAAGGACTATGAATACGGGCATTAATCCGCTCGAAAAAGACTCTAAAAGTACTTTGCATGTATCTCGCTGAAATGCGTGTAGATACGAACGCTATACTTGGCGCGAGACACTACCGTGCCTCTTGATTGAATTGGAACATTAAAAAAGTGAAGAAATATAAATTTGTTGTGTAAAAATATACTCTTTTTGCAGTAACGAATACGTGGCGTTGATTTTGTAAAGTTTTACCTTTATACGTGTCTTCTAAACGCGGACTAAAGTAGAAATATTAAAAAAAGAAATCGATGCGAGCGCACCCATGTAGCACAACAGCGCCTAAAAAGCGTTTTGAAAGCGCTACTGCGGGTGCAGGAATTCAGCGCCTTTTTAGCGCTTTAGAAGCATATTACCGCTTTAAAAGCGCTTTCAAAATCCACTAGAAAAAGCGTTTATAAGCGCGTAAGACCAGCGCAGGAAAAAATGCAGTTTTATAGCGTTCAAAGCGCGCTCAAAATCCGTTCAAAAAGCGCATTATAAGCGCACTATAAGCGCATTATAAGCGCGTAGATTAATATAGTGTGGGAAACGTTATTGAAATAAATAGTCATGAAATAATACATAATATTATGTATTTTAATACTGATTTGTTACAAATTGGTTGAAATTTTTATGGCATTTAACCGTCGATAGTTTAACCGATAAGCATTCTCACATGTCAAACATAATTGTGAACATAATTGGAAATAATCTATTTCGATTTTTTTTACGAACTTTCGCGATACAAAATAAAATAAAATGCTTCTGCGCTGCATTTACGGATAGCCATGCGAATATCGACTCAACTTGGTTATAACCACTCGTGTATATCTATAACATAATTGGAACATAATTGGAAATAATCTATTTCGATTTTTTTTACGAACTTTCGCAATACAAAATAAAATAAAATGCTTCTGCGCTGCATTTACGGATAGCCGTGCGAATATCGACTCATCTTGGTTATAATCACTCGTGTATATAACATAATTGGAACATAATTGGAAATAATCTATTTCGATTTTTTTTACGAACTTCGCGATACAAAATAAAATAAAATGCTTCTGCGCTGCATTTACGGATAGCCGTGCGAATATCGACTCATCTTCAGGTTATAACCACTCGTGTATATAGTCCCGCTTTCGTTGTTACCTCTTGTCACCTGTAAAACAAATTTTTACATTTATACCTGTAGTTATATAATTTCATATATTTTCCTTTGACAACCTCTATTTTGACATTGCAAAAAACAACAAAAAAGTATCTGTACCTATAGGGGAGGTAATCAACCTTTGAAAAATCTTTATCTTGGCAAATCAACATTATTTATGGCTCTCCTCTTTGAATTACTTCGAAGCCACGTACTTATGGAGCCTGTGACTTTTGATCTCGAAAAATTTCCTTTATATTGTTTGCCACATGCATCTGAAAAAAGATTTAAAAAATTACAATATTATGCATAAGAAATACTAAATACAGGATTTAAGTTGATAAGTTAATCATCATATTTATTAAAAGTAGATCAAGTGTATTTTAAGGGAGGAGCCTCATGTAACCAGTAAAAAAAATCGAAATAATTTTATTGCACAAATCATTATAGTATAATATCTCTAGAATATGTTCCGAAAGTTCCAGAGCGAAATTCGAACTTGAAATAGGCGATTTTATACCTGTTTCGCAAGTAAAGCGCGCGCTCCGAGAACTTGAAACTTTAAACGCGTTTTTCTCAAAACCATGTTTTTCAAATTGGCGTGCAAGATTACTGATAAACTATTCGACCAATCGACTTGCCCTTTGGCATGCATGTAGATAACTAAATACCATTGTCTTTAAACCTACTTGTTTAGTCATTTTACATGAGGCTCCCTCCTTAAGACACAGCAAGACTGAAAGTAAGAGTTTCATGTTTTTTTTCTCAGAATTTTCAATAACTTACCAATAATGCACGTACCACACTTTAGTGACTTGATTCCTTTTTTTATCTCTGTCCCTGTCCAATTCAGTTGTGATGCAACCTCAGGAGAGAAAATCTTCTTACATATACTAGTAGCCATTTCTCCTTCGTGTACTCCTCTCCCAGCTACAACACTAAAATGGGATACCTGTACAGAAAAAAAAGTTATTAGCAAAGAGTTATATTGATGTGTTGAGATGAGTTGCTAAGTTTTCATAAATGCAGGACATTAAATATTTCAATTACCGCAAAATCATAATTGTCGCCGTTTTGGAGAAACAACTCCCATTCATAAAAAGAATTCATGTCACGTAATGGAAAAGTAGGCCATCCTTCTGGTTTTTTGACATTTTCGGCAGTTCTAACAAGGTCCATAATAAGATCCAGTTTATGGTCTACATTTTGAAGATTTCGCGACAGTTCTTCTTGCTTAGAGAGAACTGTCTTCAGCACAAGCACACCTGTAAATAAAAAATTGGAGCCAACATATATCCAGATAGCAAAACCTGTAAAGACAAATCACATTTTCAAAAGATGTATTATAACGTAAAAGATATATAATAGGATAGTTTTAGTATATTACCCAAATTTTACTAGGTAAGTAAAAACAACTTAGTCAAAATGATGTCAGTCATCAAATCGATGAGGAGTAATGATGTCAAAATGAGTAATTAAAATGATGGCAAAATAAATTAAAATATGTTTACACATAAATAATACCGAATTTTATTTGTATTCCGGAAGATCGATTGTGTACTTCAAAACTTAGTGAAAATTACAAAAGTGAGCGAATTCACGAGGTGACCAATAAAATTTTAACCAATAAAATTTTAAATATTCTATTAGTATAAATTCTGTAATTTTGTAATTTCACTTTTGTAATTTTTACTGTTTTGAAGTACATAATCGACCCCCAGGTAGGACAGAGAAAGTGATGACGATTTTGACGTCATATTGACATCATTTTATAGTCAAAAGCCTAGTGGCTGTTTTTACTGAGTAGAGTAGTGAAAAGAATAAGTGAATAAATGTTACAATTACATATACATTTACCTGCCGAAGATAAAGATATATCTTGATCCAAGTTTGATTCCTTTGCCGTTGAGAGCGCTAAACAAAATCAAAATGCATTAAACAAGACAGTGAGATACAACACAGAGAAACAATATCGTACAAACGTATTAAAGCTAGCTATTCAAGCTAATCTGTATTTACCAGTCAATATTTTTTGCAATGCTGGAGATGTTGTGACGAGTGGTTTGTTAGATGCGACAGAGCTTGAACGACTAAATGTGGCAGACTGATTGGAAGCAAGAGAACTTGAACGACTAAATGTATCAGACTGGTTGGGTGAGACAGAGCTTGAACGGCTAAATGTAGAAGACTTTGGATCAAGTGCAAGGGCAGAGACTGGACGTTGCCTAGGCTGACAAGTTGTAACGGACGTCACATCATCTGTATTATCTACCTCATCTGCAATAATAAACAAATAACATGATACACCAGCATATCTCAAAAATATTTGTAATTCCAATAGCACTTACCTATGGGTGGAGGAATTACTAAAGAAAGATCAGGCAGGTTTCTCTCTGATTGTACATTCATATACTGGTCACTAGGTCTTTCATTTTCTTTATCTATTACTCCCGGATTCTGTCGCACATGAGCCTCCGTCTCTTTTTCATGCCGTGCTTTCTTTATTCGTTCCTGAATTCTTTTGCGAGCTTTTTCAAGTTCTATATTGATATCTTCTGCACCGCATTTTTTAGGTACTTCTACATTATCATCAACCATTTCTTCCTCTGTTTCTGACCTTTCATCAATTGTACCAATTCTCCTCCATTTTTTTGTAACTCTTTGATTTTTCAATCTTTGCAGAGCATTCCGTACAGAGCTACTATTTCTGATTTGAAGATTCTTTTTATAATTAGACTTTGGTGGCCTGGGTAAAGCCTTTCCCTTGGAAATTCGTGTGTGATTTTTCTCCTTCTCTTTCTCCTCCTCTTCATCATCATCATTATCATCGTCATCGCTATCATTAAAAAGTAGATTTCTCTTTTTCTTTCTCTTGCCTCTTCCGGTTTCTTTTTCTGTATCGAGTCCATCTGTATCCTCGGCCATTGGCAGCATTTCTCTAGCTTTCTTATATGAATCTTGAAATAAAACAAGCAACAAATGTTTCAACAGTAAACTTACTAAGAATATCAGATTTTTTAGTTTAGGATATAAACTCACCATAAGTTTTTCGCACTGTACATGGAAGAACTTTCCATGTAACACTGTCTGCATCAACATATGCTTTTACAGCTTTGCTTTCCTCTTTTGGATTTTGTGGACATAGAACAAAATCATCAAAGATCCACTTGGTTGGGACAACAGATGTAATTGTTTGTCCATTATCTTGTGTTTCTATAATGCTATACTGCTTTATCTAAAATAAAATATAATGTTATAATTTTCCTGCTTAGAAAACAAGAAAAAAAACAATGTTTGCACATATACCGCCAGAACATCTGTTAAGGAAGGTGGTTGCTAGCTCAAATCAATTTGATAAGAATTAGTTCAAATTTATGGAGGATATGCGTCTATGGGAATCTATCGTCCATGCCAAAGTTGAAGACAATTGACTACATAGTTGTCGAGTAATTAATTATTAAAGTTATACTCTTAATTGTCTCTCTCTTATACACGGCCGACACAGCAAAAATGTTATCTAATCTGTAATGTAACTCTCGAAAGCATATTAAAAATGATAAGAATTTAATGAAAATAGGACGTGCAAATAATTCTTCACATATTTAGAAAAGAACTTTTTCGAAGACTGAAATGATTTGTCTTTATAGTTATCAAAAAATTGTAAAAATAAAACAGGACCACATTTATTATTTCCACATTCAACGTGAATATAATAACGTATTTGACTTTCAATTGTACATACAACTCTTTTTAAATCTTAAGAAACAGCAATTGACAGCATTCCACATATTTATTTGCTAAAATTTGTTTATTTCACGCAACAAAAATGTAACCTATATATGCTTTCCCCCTGCCGCGCCGCCTGCCTTGCAGCGAAACGTCAACCAACCTCCTTAAAAGTCATAATAAAAATTATGAAAATTATGAAACGTGTCATTAATTCATAGATTAGAATATCAAGTTAATAGAAATTACACGGTGCGTATATATATCATAAAACATTGATCAAAGTGTAACCTGTGTGAGCCATTTTTATTTTTATAATTGTATATGTAAACTATTTACTATATAATAAAAGTCCACTGTACACGATCTATAATTTGCGACAGAATTCGAGACAGAATTCTATTTATAATTTTATACGTTATATAATACAGAATACATATGAATAATTAAAATTTATAAATTGTTCTACAAAAACGCGTAAAATATGCGCAGTGTATAAATACCCGTGAATATAGTAAATGACATATCTACTATCAAATTTGATCAATAATCTAAAGAAGAAAAGGAAGAAAAATATATATGACAATGTCTTGGTCCAGGAAGCAAGTTACTTAGTTATTTTTTTATTAACTGAATATACGAAATATTCTTGCATATACGTAGTAATTTTTTCTTGTTTATAATTAGATTTAATAATATATTTAATATATATCTATATATATAATTATAAATAAAAATCTGTTTAAATTTTGTCATAAATTATAGATCGTGTGTGTACAGATTTTAAAATAATCCACATACCTCAACGGATAAAAAATTATTTTTAGTTGAGAAATTACAAAAGATGGAGCAGAGGAAAAACTGCATATTCCAGTTCCCCACAAGGAAGACAAATGCATTTATAAAGAATGTCAGAGAAATCATAAACAATAAAATTCTCTTTCAGATTATATGCAACACAAATCCCTAAATCACTGGATGGCAATGGGTACTCATACAGATCTTTAGTACCTTCAAAAATTTTAACGATAATTTTCAAGCCGTTAACATCTCCAGTATTTACAATGTTTTGAACTAGCCCAAACATTCCATCCTTAAGGAAAACACAATTATTTGGTTGACTTATAGTCAGAGTATAAGATTCGTGTTCATATCTTTTATACTGCGATATGACTGGAACTATATTGGCTATTGGGCCATTTACATGCTTATTTATAAGACCTCTTGCTTGATTTTTAAGATAATTTGTATTAACTAATTCTCTTTCACATAGCCTACGACAAATTTGCTGGAGAGGCTTGGAAGATGTTTTAATAAGCCTTTTCAATCCACCTAACTTGTTTTCAAATGGATAAGCACTAAAGTTCATAAGGTTTCCAAACCTCATCACATCAGAAATCAAGTGCAATAACATATGAACGTTGTATACAACAAAACCTTTTCCAAAAACTGTGGCACTGTACTTTACAAACATGTCAATGAAATTACTTGCATCAGCCATATGAATGTCAATTAGGGTATCATTGTACAAAATATACATTGCAGTATGAAAAAGCAAAAATAGTTTGTAGACTTCATCTCTTAACACAAACTTAAGTACCACAGGCCCTAGATATAACATCATTAGTCTGAATTCTGTTCCTTTCCACTCAGAAAAGCGTCTCAAACTAGGCTTTCTTGAAAACTCAATTGGGATGTAATCTGCAAAATCATTAAGTAAACCTGACAAAGTCTGAATTTCTTGTCCGCTCATGCGAGCTGTAACTGGACCTCTAGCTATTACAAATTGCAAAATCCTCTTCATAACTCCTATTTCTAGCAAATGAAAACTATCCATAGGAAATTGTGAAATAAATTTTGTTTGCAGTTCAATAAGGGGAGAATTTCCTGTGTGATGTTCTGGGTCTCTTCGACTATCAAATGACTCATCAGTTCTTTCTATCCCAATTTTGGTAGAATAATAAACGAAGCCATCATAACCTCCTTCCTGATCGCATCTTTCACATCCATCATGAGAGGTAGAACCTTTTATACACTTCAAATAGGCACGAGCAGGTGCATCACCCAAGTAATACCTAATATCAACATCAAAATATCTGTTTTCAAATACGACACCTTCACGTCTAAGATCTTTAATTTCTTGGATAAAGTTACTTAAATAATCTTGAATTGGTTTAGGTTTTCCCAATCCGTAAAATATTCCAATAACAAATGGCGTAGAATCTACAAAATCTTTGCATCTGGCCAGAATAGGCCAACACTCTTCAGAAACATTTCTATAAACTTTTACGCCATCAACAAAAACATCTAGCATAATTGTGTTACAATTTTTGATGCCATGCTTCAGTTTTGACATGATACCACATCTTAGGCCGACATGGGAATATTCCCCATTAGAAAGCACACTCAGTATAGTTTTTCTTGGAGTTTTCTTCAGAGTTCTCGAATCTCTAGGCAGTTCTGGATGAAAAGGTCTTAAAATGTTAAGCAATGCATTAACAGCCACACTGGTAATACTGTATCTATTACTCCACAGTTGCAGAGATCTCGTTAATAAATCATCGTCATCATCTTGTTCATGATGTTCAATATCATCACATAAAAATTCATCGTTATGATGGATGTCATTGAAAACAAATCTTCTGAGAATATCTTCAACTAAATTTTGCTCAATATCAACATGCTGAATAGGAACATGTGGCAAATCGGGCCGCAAATCCTCAAACAGAAAGTCAGGATTGACGTGAACAGGGGATAAGGGAGCGGACAGATCGGCAGGTACATCCCCATCATCAGGAAGCTCAGTTCCAAGTTGAATATGTGCTCGAGGATTTTCAATATGGATTTCATTATTGATAGCTTCCTCTTGTGAAGCATTAAGAATTTCTTGGAGTTGATCTCGAGCAGCAGATGCTGCCTGATGCTTTATGTAGCTCGTTTTAAGAATCTTCTTTGGAGGCATGGTTACTTAAATAAACAAAAATAAATAAAACAATAAATAGAATGAATTCAATGCTAAATATCTGATTTAAAGTTTTATAAGAGTGTCTCAAATTTTGTAAACCCATTCCTTGAAAAATCCAGGATTTTCTAGAAATTTTTATCAAAATTTTTAAGTAAAATTAGGGAATTTTTTAATACAGCTTTAAAACAATTTTATTTTACTACACACGCGTTTTTTAATATTCTTTAAGTATGTAATTACAAAAAAAAGTCACTTAAGATTTGAAATTAAATTAAAAAAAGTACTACAAGAAAATAATATGAACTAATGTCATATAACAATGTCTACTGTATATGGATGTAGCTTATCAGAAGTGCAGAATTTGAAAGATGGTAAAAGATGCAACGCTAATTTGATAAAGGATATTATTTGTTATATCAATTGAATAATACATATTGCGGAATTATGCACTAAAGAATTAACATTGAGCTGTTAATTATATAGTCTGGACAATATATTTATCAAATAATTGACAATAAAATGTTATTTAAATATTGAAAGTAACAGAAACATATAAATTTTATTTTTAAATTTATATTTGATCTTTTTTTGACAAAATTATTTTTTACATTTTCTGTATCCAGTGATAAAACGTTTGAGAATTTTAGAAAATGCTCAGAAAAAAGTAGATGCAACAAAAAAGTTAAACAAGTTTGTGTTAAATATTTTTTGTAGTATTTAAAATATGTCGATGTTTAAGTTTTTTACGAGAAAGTTTTATTGTACTACCAAAGACTGGTATAAGTTTAAATAAATAAAAATTTTTTTCTATATATATAAAACATACAAAAATATAAAATAAATTTATATTATTATTAAGAAAGAATAAATATCTAAATATTAAAAAAGATTTTTATTTATTTATACCAGTCTTTGGTATAGTCAATAAATCAAGAGAATCAAGAGAAGGTACACGGTAGTATCTCGTAACAAGTAATACTTACGGGAGAATTCATGAGTAATCACGTCTGAACACGTCAACAATTTCGCTGTTTTAATTGTTATTATTAGCTAGTTAGTATATTAGCTAATCTATAACGTAGCACCATGCAGGTTCCTATTCCCACTTATGTTGTCAGGGACGACACAACTAAGCAGCAAAATTAAATCTTGGAATAAAAAAAAAACAGAATTAGAACACAAAAACAAATAAATGCATATAATATATATATTTATAGAAATACATGAACTGTATCGTAACCTCTGGGTGCGTTCCGAATTTGTACATCAAACGCAGAGCACTATTTATTCTTCTTAAACGTTCGATGAACATCAAAGACTAATAATATATATACGCTATGCGTCTGATGCGCAATTCGGAACGGACTCTCTGTAAAAAATGCTTGCATATATTACAAGCTGGGGTAATGATACGGCTCATGTACTTTTACAAACGTACATATATATATAAGAAACTAGTATATATAAATAAATATATAAGAAAAAATGTAATACTTACAGGAGTATCCACGTCCGAAGACAACGACGACCTTTTGATGACTAGTTTAGACAATATTTGGTTCAAACTCCCTTGATCAGGGGCTGTACGACCATTACTCAAAATATATGCGTTTATACCTCTTTTTTTACTCGTATATATTAACCCACTACCACACGGATGATATATTATAGGTCGTCAATTTTTACAAAATTCTATACCGGACGAAACACAAATAATACGCTATGCGTCTGATATGCACAATTCGAAACGGACTCTCTGTAAAAAATGCTTGCATATATATATATATTACAAGCCGGGGTAATTATACGACTCATGAGAAACTACTTACAGAGTATCCACGTCCGAAGACGACGACGACCTTGATGACTAGTTCAGACAATATTGATTCAAGCTCTCTTGATCAGGGGTTATACGACCATATTACTCAAAATATATGCGTTTATTCCTCTTCTTTTTACTCGTATATATTAACCCACTACCACACGGATGATTTATTACATCGTCAATTTTCACAAAATTCTATACCGAACAAAACACGTCTTGACGCGTTTACACACGATCGAGACTATACGGGCCTTGATCGAATAACCTCGACGAGACTGATGAACACGCACGCACGTACAGCATGTTTACGATTCGCGACTTTGAAAATGACAATCGGACGCAGGCGTTGTGGGCGTGAGTCCGACCCTCCTCCCCCGCCTCACGCCGTACTCGCGAGTAATGCCGCGTGCACACATATATGCATCCCGCACTTTGCCACGCTCGAGATACATTACGACACGGTAGCCAATTATTTTTTCGCTTATACGAAAAAGCGATAAATTAACTGGCTACCGCGTCACGTTTCGCCGTGCGCCAATCGTTGTCATTATGCAAAAGCCGAATCGCGCCCGTATATGACGGTATCGCAGCGAGCGTCTGATATAATATCAATGTCGTGTTTTAACCCTCCACAAAGACACGAGGGCGAGTCATGTTTTTCTCATGCGAGTCAAAAATTATTTCTAAAAGATTTGAAAGTTATTATACATGTTTTATACGCGAATTGCACATTTTCACAGCAATTTTAGAAGATGCATTCTCAACAGCGCTTTCAAAGTGCTTTGCACGCGCTCTTGTGCTACGTGCGCTTTCAAAGCGCTTTTTACACTCATGATTGACAAAAATGTTTTTAAATGTTTTGCAAAATGAATTACATGTTTTCAAGCAACGTTTTATGGTCTTAGAAATAATTTTTGGCACACTGTGAATCAAAATCCATCAAAATAGCCACCTGCCAAAAAAGTGCGTACTGACAGCGGTTTTGGGAGGTGCATTCTTAACAGCGCTTTTAAAGCGCTTTTTACGCGCATGATTGACGAAAGTGTTTTTGAGCATTTTTCAAAATGAATTACATGTTTTCAAGCAACGTTTTAGTCTTAGAAATCATTTTTGGCACACTATGAATCAAAATCCATCAAAATAGCCATCTGTCAAAAAAGTGCGTAACTGACAGCGGTTTTGGGAGGTGCATTCTCAATAGCGCTTTCAAAGCGCTTTGCACGCGCTGCTGTGCTACATGGGTTTAAAACTTATTTACAATTATTTATTAAAGACAATATAAATACACAATGACTCGCAAACGTTAATGTTTAATTAATCCTCAACGCAGAAGAAGCAAAGATAAAATTAATGTATTAAGAATAATTCAATTGCAAATGCATGTGTATGAAAAAAATAAATAAAAACAAAATTATTAAAAAATCAATGTATATAATCAACAAGATTTAAATAAGGATCTATATAAGAGGCTATGACAACTGTCAAGATATTGTCATTTGTGTAAAAGTAAAGATTCTTTCCTATAGGTCTATAGATATAAGAAGTGTCAATAACATTAATAGGTACAAAGATTTGCATGTAGGAAAATGACTGATGATCGTCTTGTTTAATGATGAAACAAGGCTTTTTATTAATAATAAAATTGTCTGTTATTGTAGCAGTATTATTATCTATTATTTAGTAGAATAAATACTATATAAAAAAGTAATACAAATATAAAATACAAACAAAAAAAGTTTACATATTAATTTAAAACTCAGATTTTATTAGCACAATAAACATCCATATATAATTGTATTATTATAGATTCTTTTCATAATGATTTGGATGATGGCAGACATAGTCTGTCACCCTAATTACTTTACACAGTATATTATTTATTCTAATGAGTAGTAATTCTTCTGAATTGTTGACTGGAATAATGTGCGAAACCTTAGTCCTGCTTGGGTGATGAAAAATAATATTTCTCTGATTTACATTTAGTACCTTTATAACAACATATGAATCATTGTCACGAATTGATTCTGACAAAAAACATTTTATTTCTCCATAGCCACAGACAAATGGTGGTTTGTTGGTGATAAATTGCACAGTGTAATTATTCCGCTTCTTTTCAGCTGTGTACAGAAGAGATGTAAAAATTTCTCTATTTATATTGGCACGAGAAAATATACAGATATTCTGGTGAAGTAAGCCATTTTCATGCAGAATATGGCGTTCAGCTTCAGATAATTCGATTAAACACTTGTTCATTAATTGAACATTATTAGTATTAACATTTTCTGAAACATTGGACTGAAATGCAATTTTGTTCCTCAAAATTTGAATACCATAAAATAATTTAATGTTTTTTACAAGTTCTTTCCCAGGATTTGTAGTTCCATGAATGCGATGAACTATAACACCATAATAACTCTCAAAACCAAAAGCAGATGTTGCCCACAGTGGTCCCCACCTTCTTACATATAAAGGAAGATGAATTAATGTATGAACATTGTACAAATAATACTTTTCATGGTACAATTGTCCAATATCTCTTACAAATAGCTTGAGCATGGTCTCTGCCATATCAATATCTGTAGTACTTATCTCTTCTTTTAATAACAAATAAATAGACATTACAAAGAGGGACCAATGTTGAGAGTACACAAATGGCATATATTTGGAAATAATTGGTAATGAATAAAATAAAAGCCAGGAACGGAATTCACTTGCCTTCCACCTACATGCATCTGATGTTCCTCGTGGCAGCCTTGCAATAGAAGTAGGAGGTCTAATATTCATTATTATGTTATCAATTTCATCAATATATTCACAAATACAACATGGCCCTGGCACATTTATCCATAACATTAGGAAATGACGAACAACTCCCAAACAAACACTGTGCATATATTCTGCAACTAAGAAGGTAGCTAGATCAAGTCTAGGTACTTTTTCTAACAGTGATGGCCCTTTCACTCCTTTCACAGCTTTTCTTTGTTGATAGGCCTCTTGTCCTTGCCTCTTCAAACGTTGTTCTTCTCGAAGTCGTGCAGGCTCTTCTTTAAAAAGAAAACCTCGTCGACGTTGTATGCGTTTTCCTTCTGTTCTTTTAGCTAATTCTTCTGTAGTAAATGCAATCTTCTCAGTCTTCTGCTCACATGTATTGTATGCATATTTAGAATTGTGACTTTTCATATTCAAAAGTTCAGCACGAACTGGAGCATCAGCACTCGCTAAAGGAGCCACAACTGAAGATACTTGTTGAACTTTACTGGTTGGATGACACCATAAAATACCTCCCTTAGCATAAATAGTACACAAGGAGTCAACTAATGGTCTCATTAAAGTGCTCATTGGTGGTTTACGAAAGTCACACCATATACTACTAAAAATTATGAATGAGAAGCGAAGGTGTGGAGGCACTTCACATATTATACATTGTACGGGATAAAAACATTTTGTAGAACTTTTACTAATAGAAATACCATCGGTTGCCCACATCAAAGTTAAATGATAGCTACTATTAACTTTAACTCGAGCATATTCACTGCCATCACAAATGTCTCTCAATTTGCCATCAATAGGAGACCTTTCATTCTGGTATCTATCAATTACATCTGCCAAGTTACAATACTCAAAATAATGTTTAATCTGTTGTTCAATGCTAATACCATAAAAGTATTTACGTTCTCTGCTTCCACAGGCCTCACAAAGTCCATCATTTTCAAGAAATAACAAACATTCACTACAATAAGGATATTTATTCTCTTCAAAAGGAATCTGTTTTTCAACAAATTTTAATAGTTGATATAAAGATTTTGGCATCTTATTTGGTTGAGGTAAATACTTAACAAAAGTTAAAAGATTATCATGAAGACTCTGTTTAGTTTCCCTATTACGGTAATAATTTTCCATCAAATCCAGCACAGCTTCGTTAACAGTTTTACTACAACCTTCATACAATTCACAGTTGTTCGATTCACTTTCTTCTTCATCTGATGACATTAAATTCCTTCCATCGAAGCTAAAATCTTGCAAGCATTGAATATTTTGAATATTTAGGGCACTTTCATTATCACTGCTGCTCCTTCTGTAACTTCCCTCAGAATGAGCAAAACTGCTCTCACTATCAATCATTGAAGATGATTCCTCCGATGAATGGTGTGCATCACAATCTAATGAAATGTGAGATGGTTCTTCAAAATCCAAAGATGATGTTCCTTGATTATGAAGAGGAGACGAAGTGACGACATCACAGTATGTAGGTGCAGAATGCTGAAACATTGTTGATGGATTAATTTTGCAGTTACTCTGGTTTGGAGATGTTTTGGAATTAGGAATACAGACAGAATACGGACAGAATAGCGCAAGAAAATGAATATTATTTACCGTAGTTTCACTGGTTCCACTGCGATAGTAGGGTAAAACTCTCCAAGTCCGTTTCTTTCGTGGAGGACTGGCATCTGTTTCAAGGGCCAATGATTCTGGTGTGGAACTTGATAGAGGAGAGGGTGTCACTACAGGTGATGCCTGTGGTGAATTTATTGATGATGATTTCTCCGATGAATGGTGGGCACAATCTAATGAAATGTGAGACGGTTCTTTAAAATTCAAAGATGATGTTCCTTGATTAAGAAGAGGAGGCGAAGTGACATCACAGTTTGTAGGTGCAGAATGCTAAAACGTTGTTGATGGATTAATTTTGCAGTTACTTTGGTTTGGACATGTTTTGAAATTAAGAATACGGACAGAATCACTTAAGTAAATGAATATCATTTACCGTAGTTTTACTTGTTTCACTGCGATAGTAGGGTAAAACTCTCCTATAACTTCGTTTCTTTCGTGGAGGACTGGCATCTGCTTCAACGGGCGATGAACACGATGATTCTGGTGTAAAACTTGATGGAGGAGAGGGTATCACTACAGGCGATGCCTGTGGTGAATTTTTTGATGAAGTTGATGATGTGGAGGATACGTCTTCCATAAGTCTCTCTTGTGAAAATTTGGTTCAGAGTATTGATGTATTTTTCCAATCGAAAGTGTGATTGAAATTTGTAATGTATGTTCGGAAATCACTACAGAATAATGCCTTGATGGATCCGTTTTGATGTTGTTTTTATGTTCGTTTAAACTAGTTAGCCGTACATAACCTAATCGAGCAATGCGATTGGTCGAAACTTTAAGGTCATCGCACACAAAATTGCATAGGCTGCATTGGGCTGCATAAGCATAGCATAAGACTGCTGGACCAATGAGCATCTTATGTAAATCAATATGGCGACTTTATGCTGGATTCTCATTGGTTTAGCGGTCTTATGTTATGCTTAAGGCCGTCACACATAAAATGCCGTAATGCCACATGCGCATGCAAAAACTAATATGTATAAATCATTAATAATTAAGGTAATAATTAAAGCAGACAACAGTTTGTGTTTTTGGCAGAGAATACTCTGTATTTTTACTAGGAAGGGAAAGCTTAACTCAATCACGCGTGGATCACGTGACCCCCAGCTTTGGCGCCTGCAACCAATTAGAGCGCAGGGGGTCACTATTTGTTGTGAGGTGAGCGCGAAGACCTTCCGTCATCTATCTACCGTGTCGGTGTGTCGGCTTTCGTTTTGTTAAGCTGGCTTGCAACAAAAATAAACGTTACCGCATCTACGATCTACGTTGTTACCGTTAGCGAACTACAAGCTACGATACCGCCAAGTATCTGCGCAATCTCAATCCAAACTCGGCGTATTACGATCCAAAGACCAGATCTGTGCGTGACAATCCTTACGCCGGTACGCCGGTACGGAACGTGAGGTGGATTTCAAAGGCGAGAACTCGGTGCGATTCTCGAGTGACACGCAGCAACACGCCAATGCGCAGTTGTTCGCTTGGGACGCGTACGAGAAAGGTGTCGACGTACATTTGTTGGCCAAGCCTACGAAACTCGAGTTGCTGAACAGGATCAGTACGACAAGAAACGCGACGAGCTCAAGGACAAGGCGCGCGACAGCGTGATCGAGCGTTACGGTGGTGAAGAGCATCTCAAGCTAATAATGTCTGATAAGGAGCTGTGGTTTGTCATTGAAGAAGAATCGGAAAAGTCATTCTCAACAATATCCCATATCGATGTTGTATACGATGAGATGACTATTAAAGTAGGCGACGAAGTAACTTTCTTTTGGAATAAGAAAGAATGTACGGGAAAAATTCGTTTCATGGATGGTGAGTATTATAATAATTATAATAAAAAAGTGATCTTTTCCCTATGACGTACATCAAAATACTTATTCTTTGAATAATGCAGAACTCATGTATGTTATTATTATGTTAGGTTATGCCATTTATTCTAGGCTTTAATGTACATTGAAGGAATACGTCTGTATTCTTGTATATAGTGATTTCAAATATTTTATTTCAAATTGTTTCATATATATTCCTTCTCATTATAGTTAAGGAGAGGAACGGATAAATTATAATCTAATTATCCTCTCACTCATGAAAGAGGTTATAAAAAAGAAAGTTATGAATCAAAAGATGAGGATATCAAAAAGAAAGTTATGAACCAAAAAATCTTTCAATACGTTTAGAATTAAGATAACGTTTCTGGAATGCAATTTCTGAATTTTTACTGTAGCTGTTGTCTTTTGCAGAAGACTATGATAAATGTATCCTTGAGGCACAGCGATTAAATGAGATAATGCGCAAAGAAATAAAAAATAAAAGTTTATTTGATAGTAATCAGCCAAGAAAAGCGGCTATGAAGTTCAAAGCCACGCTTGGTCAGAGAATAAAAAGCAAGAAAAGTGCCGATATTAAAAATACTGTGGTAAATAATCGTCAAAAAGTATGTATAATATTTTCTAACTTCAATTTGCTGTTATGGACTGTGATCCACTTGATGCTACAAATGCTTCGAAGCGTTCTTCTTTCTTTCTAATAAAAAAAGTGGATATATCAAGTGGACTGCAGCCATGATGTGCATAGATTTGGAATTTGGCTACGCATTGTTTCTGTTTTCTTTGTTATCTTAATTATTTTCTTTTATTTTTTGTTAAGATTGTGCAAGAAAAAAAGAAGAAAATGGAGAACATCTCCTCCCAGAGAATCATACAAGCTAACCAATCATCTGCACATGTAAGGCCATGTATCTAAGTGTTAAAAAAATTTAACTTTAAAATTGTAAATGTTTTTGATAGACTATTCTTGTATAGCAATGATAGTTAAGTCATATAAGTAATTATTAATTTTGGCTAGCCGTGTGAATATTTTTTAACTAACCAATTAAATTTAAAGCAACAATATCCTATTTAGTGATATATATTATAGCTATGTTTTTTAGTTTGCTTTGTGATATTCTTAAAATGTCAATTCAATGATAGAAACTGAGAAATCAGAATTTTATTATAATAAACGTATATGTTTACTGAATACTTTTTTCATGAAAGATTACTTTTTTTTTTTTGCTTATGTATTCCTGCTGGATGTAAAGAAACAGAAGAAACAGACTTTAATTAATAAATCTATAAAAAATAACAAGAAAGAGAACATATCTTTTAAAAGTGAGAATGATGAGACTGTTGTTGAAGAAAATAATCTGCATGGTCAGGAGAAAGAGAATTCAGCCTCATGTGCAGTAAGTTCCATATAGTTTCTAACGCGATAATTGTGAGGTAATAATGTATAAACTATTTCATTTTCAAGTAGCATGAAAGTTGGGATCATGTCTATTAAACTTTTTAAAGTGGTATCTTCAAAATTTCCTTGCATGATTTTTTATCCTTTTATTAAAAGGCAAGTTTCCCTCTCCCAGATTTAAGGCTGCATCTGCCTCTGACTTCATGTAATTTTAATGTTACATGTAGCTTTAGTATCCAAACAAAAAACCTCTCTCTATTACAACAAATATAATCATGAATATAATATAATAATGTAATCATGAATGCCTTTATATTGAGAGCTTACTGAAGTTATATATTCCTACAGAATACACTGAAAAGGAAGAGAGTAATTGTAACAAGTTGTTCTACAACAAAATCGAAGAAAAAAAAATATACAGCAGTAGTGAGAGTGAGAGTGACTCTGCAGAAGAGAATAAAGAGCAAAAGATTCAGATTAAGGTTGCTTCAATTCTATGTAAAAAATTCTATCTTTTATTTTTTTGAAAGTTATAATATTCAC
The DNA here is from genome assembly GCA_030770255.1 of Temnothorax ravouxi. NCBI lineage: Eukaryota > Metazoa > Arthropoda > Insecta > Hymenoptera > Formicidae > Temnothorax > Temnothorax ravouxi. The sequence goes on from JASTWP010000455.1 coordinate 146,458, forward strand.
CCATTTTGCAGGATGAAGAAGATGAAAAAATATCAATATCCAGTAGATCTGAGGAAGAGATTGATAATATAAAAGATAAACAAACAAAGAAAGTAAATATATTCCTTGCAAAACTTTTTTATGCATCATAACTATTACTATTATTTCTTTACTAAATTTTAATTTTTTTATAGGTAGCGGCTCGCTTAGCTGCCATGCTTGATATAAAGGTCCTTACAAAGCTAGCCTCTTTAAATTCATCCATACCTTTGTCTGAAGAAAACCTTCAGTCACTCTTGTTTCCTCAGAATAAAGGTATATATGTTTCTGTTTTTTTTTGCAATGTCCTTTAATGGATACTTATTACAAAGTTTATATGACCAGATAAGGATGAGACTTCTGGAGAAGATATTCACAATAGTGGAGCTAACAATGTGCAATTGGCATTGAATCCTACTACGAAAGAAATTGTATCACTTAAGTATGATGAATCTAGAGCTGGTTCTTCAGGCCTCATTGTAAGTGACCGTTCCAACAAAATTAAACCATCATCTGGATCATATCATGTCAATGATAATATTTTGCAGGCTACAAAATCAACTGCAATAGAAGAAAAGACGATTCCAGAAACTGTGAATTATGTAATTTCAGCTGGGACTGGATTGAAAGGACAGGCTGAAAATGGTACAGTTATTAAGCAGGAAGAACAGGCTGAAAATGGTACAGTTGTGAAGCAGGAAGAACAAGCTGAAAATGGTACAGTTGTGAAGCAGAAAGGCCAGACAAAGAACTCAAACTCAATGTTTTGTACGGATGAAAGCAAGGTAAGATTAAAAAATCTAATTTAAAAATTTCTTATATTATAACTGCAAGTACACTTTATATATTTTTTGTTCTCAAAGGGAATCCTAATCGGTGATGACGTATACTGCATATCAAAGATATACAAGGCTGCAGAGGAGTCAAACTCGGCTACTAAAGCAGTCAGACGTCTATTGGAGGGTGTGTTTACATTGGAGTCGCTTCTTCAGTGTACTGTGTCTGGTCTTCCACCAAGAGGAAAGGGTCGTCAAGCTTATGCAGACCCAAGTTCTATTAAAAAAGTTCTAGAACCTGCTGGAGTAGATGCGATTATTGGTAAGTTTAAAATATATTAAGTTTTATTTACTTGCGTTGATGAAAAATATATAGTTTTTACAATTGCTCATAAATATCCTGAATTTTCTAGATAAGGCTCTCGAATGGCAGAAATTAAAACACTGGCGCCCTAAAAAGGATTCCACTCAATTACGAAGTGCTATGGCAGTGCGTCTCTGCGAAATCAGGGAGAGAGAGCAAAAGCGCCACAGACTATAATCATGACAAAGGATTATTGTTTTAGCGATTCTTCTATATAGTATCGATCTTCAATTTGATTAAGTATATGTATAAAGAATTTCTCCATTTTTATTCTTTTGAGCTAGCAAATTGTAATCTTGGTTTTTGTGATTGTGATTAATATTTTGTGCCACTGCATCAATCTTTTTAGTTAGATCTTTTTGTTAGCGATAAATATTTGTTTTTATGTATTCGGTTACTGCGCGAGTGTTGCGCATTTCGTTAATTTTATCAAAAGTTTACTTATCTTAACAATAAGTCAAAGAATCTACGTTCGTTTAGATCGTTTATGTTTAGCTTTTTATCTTCTTTTTGTACCGCACTGCATTTAAAGCAAAGCAATATATAAACACAATAATTGTAATTTTTAAACGTTTTTTTTATCTTATAACTCATTCATCTCTCTGTTGATACCATATTCTTTAATCCCATTATTATCCTAATTAGCAGACAATGTTTTTAAAACGTTTGAAAAATATTTGAAAATTAGTTTTAAACACATATTAAGAAACGTTTGAAAAACATTGCCTGTTCATTGAGACCGCAACATTTCGGCAAGCTACAACAGGGGCTGGATTCTTGAATTTATTCCCAAGAGAAAGGTATGCGCAAATTCTACTATTACAGAAAAGTTGCAAGTTGATCGCATGGCTTTTAGTTAATCAACTTGCAACTTTTCTATAAGAGCAGAATTTCCGCATACGTTCTTCTTGCGAATAAATTCAAGGATCCAGCCCCAGGTGCGCGCGCGCTGTGTCTTAAAAACCTCATTAAGAACGTATAAAGGTCTTATTTGAATTTAATTAAATTTAAATTTGATTTAGAACTTATTAAGAACATATAAAAATCTTATTTGATTTCAACATATTAAGAACATATAAAAATCCTATTTGAATTTAATGAAATTTGAATAAGATTTACAACTTATTAATTTTATATATGGTTTCAATAAGATTAATATTTAAATTAAATATATTAGCTAATTAAATCTTTATTAAGCCAAATTAAATACGAATATTTTAATGATGAAATAATACTATAAGAAGTACGTATATATACTTTGTATACTACGACACATACGTACGAGTATACACGTCGATTAAGAATATACGACATGTATTCATATGTTTGAAATTTTTAATCGAAATGTATATCGGCATTTCTTCTTATATTTTTAATTAAGTTTTATATATAGAATAAATATAAGCCATATTAATGCAGTTATTCAGCATTAATTTAAATCAAATAAAATTTAAATGGAGATTTTATTAAGGTCCATATAAAGTTCATATTTAACTTTTTTCCGCGGGTATTAACTTCTTGATACACACAATTGTCAAAATATACGATGACAGCTGCAAATGAAGTAAGCGCAGCGAGAGAACCAATCGGCATCGCGGAAAAGAGGCAACAATAATTTCGA